>CM055111.1:33936199-34022237 GCA_029204225.1 Diphasiastrum complanatum | reverse complement strand
ACATAAGGTCCAGTTCAAAGTTTCATACGTAAAGTCTTGACGAAAACTAGAGCTCAAATTACAATTGTTGCTCCAAAATGCTTGGGCTTTGATAATAGCCAACCATGAACGTACATAAACTAAGGTGTCTTTTTCTGGTTAACGCAACAAAAATCAGTTACAAGAAAGAACTTTTGCAGGAATAAAATTTCTGATTGCCTTCTGTTAGTCTCTGTCAGCTTACCCTCCAACCATACAAGGAACCGCTTAACTCTATCTTGTTTTAGCTATCGATCCTAGAACCACACGTCATGGAAATGCTATGGGTTCCATTATTGACCTGAGGAGAATTGACCATCTTAGGCCACCTTCTTCTGTACAGAAGGTCCTCAGTAGCAAGGACATAGAGACCTGCAGAAATGTAGAGACATTCTATTTAGTAAAACAAAAACAATTAAATACACTAGAGTACCTTTTTTTTTCAAACAAGAGTTTTCCCCAAACCACACAGACTATCTTTCACCTGCAAGTAGACGGTGTCTAATGTGATTCGTACAAATTTCAGGTCTTAGAAAAAAAGGTAAACCTTGGAGGTCCTACAAATCTATCGTGCACTCCAAACCAGTCACCACGTAAACATTTCTTGTTGCCTTCATAAAATTTCACATTCACTCGTCATCTGGTATTTGCGCTTATTTCTGCGGATAAGTAAATGAGCTGATTAGTAACAATACAAAGGTGATTCATATCAATGTCTTAAAATTTATGAGACACAAGCAAAACTCTGAAGCTACCTTCAGCAAAAACACGATGACGATCTTTCCTCTCTGGCACTGAGAACAAGTAATCGTTCAAGTAATTTTGCAAAGGCTCGTCAATAGTAGTTCAGGTCCCTCCTCCATTAGCTGAACTGATAATTCACCGGGGCATATTTTCTGTTGTCACAAAAATTCACATGTTTCTCACATGTAACATGAGATAGACAGAAAGCAGAAACATTGTCATTAGAGAAAATATATATATCACGTACATGCTCAAATCGAAAGACGCTCTCATCACGGAGGAGAACACATGCATTTGCATGGTAAACAATGTCAATAATCCCACAAGCTCCACGTGATTTCTCACGTGTGTATAGCAATAGAAGTTTATTTGCCGTTTCATCAGCATCAATTGCTTGAAGCTGCAAAATATTTTTTTTAAATTCAACAAATCTGGTCAGCTCCGTTAAACTTAGTGAACTACTAAGCAGACACTCTCTTCAAAAGATTCCAAAAAATTAAGAATAACAACAGATATGAGCAGTTCTCGAACCTGTTTCACAAGTTTGAAGATTAACTTGTCAAGAGTAACAAAATGTAGGACTGTGTCCCAATTATTGACCGACACTCGTCCTCAAAACTTGTATTGACATCAGTTTCACAAGTAAATTGTATAGAGCCATCATGGAATCTGGTTGCCGTTCATAAATTTTGCAAATGAGAAATAAAAAACGCTTCAAGCCAGACTAGAATAATCCATACATGCTAATTCAATGCTTCACGACTAGTCGTAATCAAATATTACCTTTCCTCTAAAAAGGTGTACTTCTAATAAAAAATAGACATGTACAGGTACTAGCATGATGAAAAGAATACTAAGTTCCAGTATGTACTTTGTATAAAGATCTGGAGTGGATACATCTTTAAATGTTTTCCACTTCTGCTTGGCTGCCATAGAATTTGTTTTTGCAGAAAGAATTCGTGCATATAAGGTCTGCACGTTGGGAATTGAAAAAGCGAAATGTCTTCAAATTTCAGTACAAAGATAACACGTGTTCAGTATTCTAATGAAGAAGCAGGACTCAACTTCTTGTAACAACCAAATCAAGCCCTTGAAATGAAGTAAGCTTGCAACATATTTTCACATTCATTTTAGTTATCCTGATTTGTAGCAGTAGGAGCCATAAGAACACAAAACTGAAATATCAAAATCAAGACTTGGGACGTCAGAAAAAAGCGGAAGCACAATATATTGCTACAATCTCTATGTCAATATTTGGACAGATTGCATAAGCTGCAAGATTACCTGATAAAGTCTGAAAAGAATATAAAACCTGTCATTCCATAAAATATAACTTGTTCTTCGAAGGTGGCCCAATATCGAAGGAAGTAGCATGGACGGCCAAAGGTTTACAAAGAACTAGAGAACGATCAAGAGATGCCATTAAAAAGCCATCTCCTGCATCTTCAGCATCAGCCATCCCTTCTGCTTCACCTTCACTTTCCACCTTTCCTTCCTGCTCCTCATCCACTTCATCCTCCTCTTCATGATCCTCATGTGAAGCATCATCATTGTCACCTGAGGCACTGCCTGAAACTTCTTCACCAGCCTCTGAAATATTCTCGCTGTCTTCAGTAGATTTTTGCAAGCTCTCTTCAACTTCATCATCAGTCTCTGTATCATGATCGCCGCGAGCACCACCATCTGCGTCAGGCTCTTCATCACCTTCATGCCTGACCCCCAAGCCCTTATTTGATATGCAATTCTTTAGAACTTGTACCAATTGATAGTTTCCCGCTCCGACAGTAGATTTGTCAGAGAAAATACCATTATTCTCCCTTTCCTCGATGACTTCTGGAGAAGTTGACAACTCTCTGCTTCTCTTTCTATCCTCCCCGATCGTTCATTGAAAGTATTGCATTTAAACATCACGGTTTCTTCACTGTAGCCCAATCGTTTATCTTTATCTCCTCTTCCAGTTGATTTTCTACCAGTATCCTGTATGAGTGTATCCATTCTGTCAACTTTCACTCTACCGGAGGCAGTCGCAAATTCATCAACTATAGAACTGATAACATTTCTATGCTCCACACCATCTGCAAGCTGACTTGCAGTTTTCTCCGTACCATCAGCTCCACGTGTTGTTGCGATCTCTCCAGCACTAGAGCTGCTTTGCTTTGAATCAGGAGCTTTTACTTTGGCAGCTTTTTCCATATCTTCAGCACCATGGAGACGCGTAGGTGCACCAAACATTGGCTCAATAAAGTTTGTCCACATCTGCATTACTTTATCGGATTCCTCCATAGTATCGCATACTTGATACACAGAGTACTTGACAATTTGGTATAGGTCCTCATGGATAGCAGGATCAGGATAGTCAAAATTCATATCAGGAATCAAGGGTCTGCGATTTCCAACAGAAATTAGGAGCATTGTATCATCTTCCCTCCTCTTTTTCTCATTTCTGTCCTTAATTTCAGTTAACAGCCCTGTAAAGTACAATGTAAAATTTACTCAGACATTTTCTCAGAAAAATGACATAAGTACTGGCTGAAAATTTTCTAGTCCCCTAAACACGTTACTCTTATACCAAACTTCGCATCATGTCTTTGTGATTTAAATTTTGAAGGGAATAACATACAAATTTCAGAAAGAGCCTTTCAAGCTTTAAACATAATAATGGGGTATTGCATGCAAAGTGGAGTGTCCTTAAAACCAGGGAGAGAATGTCTTCAACAACATGTAAACGCTTATTGGTTAAAAGACGTGCCACAGCTACATGTGAAAATTGGGTGTCGTTATTTTGCAAGCAGCAGTTATTTCTAACAGCATAATGGGTATGTTGATCATCAGGCATAAGAAAAACCTCCCAACCTTGCAAATAGAGAGCAAATTCTGCTTATCTTTACTCCATAGAGACAAATTCCATCTCCAGACTCCCTTAACCTCTGCCACCAAAAATGTCTCAGAAAACTCTACCAGACTACCACTGATGGTTAAAGCTTGAAACACCAAATCATGTAACTGTGTTTGTGGCATACTAAATCCTAATTTATGTCATCAAGTTTTTTATTTGATTCTTCGATAGAATCAGTCCCAAGAACATGTGATACATCAGATGCAAAGGCAGGGCTGGAGAACAGACGTGCCTGTTGCATTGTACACAGTGCTGGACCTCATAGGGAGCACTCCTAGAAAAGTAATCCTATAGGCCCAAACCCCAACAGAGAAATAGAATACAGGAAAAATTCATTTTCATATATTTAGCATGAAGCAAGTGGTTGCTAGATTTCACCATTCTTCTAGCCAAAATGCAAACAGAGAATCGGTGCAGACTACATGTACTCCGAACTTTAGCCTTTCAACAATTTGATTACTAACAAGATCCCCAGATATGCACATATTTTAATAACCATCCCATTTAATGTTAAATCCACAATAGAGCCCAAACACAAAAAATGACGTTCAAAGTTTAACTCTATGGAGTCCAACCAAAAAGTCAAAAACTAAAACCTCCATCATGCATAGTACGGAATACATGCTACAACATCCCTACCCATATCATGATAGCCCAGGAGTATGCGTGCAAGTCACATCCATCAAGAAACGTCCACATTAGCTTTCGTAAGTTTACGGAGTTTCTACCACATCTCTGGAAGTGAAGGCTCAACCTCGCCATAATGCAGGCTAGGATTGAAGAGAAAAGCCAATGCTGCTAGGTGAAGTGCAGCACCAAAGCTAGAAAGAATCAGCACAAACAAGATTACTGCAACTTAGACAAAGATCTCAGACGAGAATTGTATGCTCACTAATATGAGAGAAGTATATATCGATGTTAGATCCAGGATAGTATCCCGAAAAAAACTAAAACTAATGGAAACCTTTAACTACATGAAGTTCAAGCACAAAGTCAATTAAGCCTCAAGTAATTTAGCACTACTGGAAAATTCCTCCACAACCAAGCTAATGAAACCATGTGTAGCAGTATACCCTCCCAAAAAAAGTGCATACCTTTGGTGCTAAGACACTTTTTGTCCTGCTGCTTAAAGTAAAAACTTTGCTGATGGTCAAGAGATTCATAGAAATTTGTTAAATATGTTTCGGCGCAAATCTTGTTCATATCCACCCTCTCTTTCAGCCATTCCTCGTGCTTTTGCTTTAGGCGAACATGTACAACAGGCAAGGTCACAGCAGGATTCTCCCGTAGCAAGTCAATCATATTTAATCCATCATCACCATAGATCGTTTCAATGCACCTTAGATTGATTGCTGCAACAAAGATGCCATCAAAGGTAGAAAAATTCTTTCCAAGGATGCAGAACATTCGCAAACATTTTGATCGTCCATGAGGATGTATAAGAATGAACACCGTTTACTACGGATTGATGTACCTAGAGACCTTCTTGATAGCAATAAATAAAGTACATTATAGTGGTCAGCTGAAATACATATCCATATGCAAAGCATCACATACCTGACAGATATATGATTTATTAACAAGGTTAAGGCAAAGGAGAGTCCTACAAAACCTCAAGCATCTCCTTATATTTGAATTAGCAAATTTAGTTGATTTCAAAAGTGAATGGAGGCCAATGTATTGTGTTTGTGATAGAAAGAGCACATTTTTACATATGACTCTCTTCAAATCCATTAGTTGTTGAAAGCTACAAATGAAGGAACATCAAGATGAAAACTATTGAAGTAGGGTGCTACATTCAGTACAATATGCATGTCTTGAATATCTTATTGTTTTGTATATGAAACAAGAAACCTTTTGAGAGCTAAAATAAGTAAAATTAACAAAATCATTTATGCATATGGCTATTGGCTATTATGACAATTTGGATAGTACTTCACAATTTGAGTAATAAAATTATCAACGGATGCATTGATTAAGAAAGGTATGGTGTCCCCAAAAAATGGCTGCCAAACCAATTCTCATGCAATCAAACATGCTTCTCTAGGTATGAAAACACGTCATCTATAATGATTCTGAAACAGGACAACTTTAGTGAGATTAATGAAAAAAAAACAAACATAAGCTCCACTTCATTGACTTCTCTAGCCATTCAGATTACAGGAATAAGCTTAATTGAGCAGTCATGACATCGATAAGACTCATCCTAGCGTGTGAGTTTATTCAAAGAAAACAAGAGGAAGTGCAACTGCATCATTATATTCTATAGCCATTAAGATGATAAGAATTTAGCGTTGACAGCACAAATGGAAAAGATCCAGATTCCATACTTGTGTCTGATATAAAACGAGCTGATAATGGCGATCAATCACTGCATACGATACATGAAGTGCCCTTTGTTGATCGTTTCTGGAATGTACTCCCGTGACAAAAAGACTGTTCAATTCAGGTTTCATAATTAATACTAGGAAAAAGATGAATGCGAACACAGCTACAAGGATGATCTTCTGATATCAAAATGAAGGACCTCAGAAGTCATCGGGATTCGAAAATTGTTTGACGTGTTCTATTCTCAATTATTATCCCGATTCATGCCCTATATGGACCTCCATATCTTTTTCATGCTCCAAACTCATCCGGGTAATGAACATCTGTGTTTGTGAGATGGTCTTGATTCGCGTCCGTCTGATCTTTTAGTGGATTACTCCCACCTGATGTTTCATCAGTAGCCACACCTCGGTACGAGTCCTCGTGCCTTGCTCTGGTAATGAGGAATGCTCATGTCAAGTTAAATGGTTGGCATCACAATGCCTTGAAAATCTGAAAGGCAAAACCATAAGCATTTTCTATGAATAATTTCAACTTGACCAAGAGCTGATTCCAAGTGTACTTGTCTTAGTATTGCAGCGTACCTAGAACTGTTTTTCTGCGGTTAGTATAGTATTTGGCCTTGATTTGCTAAATCAAATTTGAATGGCGTGTCAATGTCTAACCCATGTTATTCTAAAATGTGTAGGAACTTGTGATCATTGGTCCCTTATTACCTTAATTCGCTTCATGATTAGGGAATTACCGTCTTTGATCCTTCAGTAATGTGAGCAAACTGCTTTACCATTGCCGCGTCATTCGCGTGCAGGTTCTAAAATATTGCACTGCTTTCTCAGCCAAAAAGAAGTGATAAGCAGTTTCACAGGTTTTCATTGCATGCGGAATACCTGAAATTTTGGAACTTGCTATAGTTACGTAGACCAACCTATTTCACCATTATCAAGATCCAACCAACGGGGTTGTCTTAGTTGGTTAGCTTGACATCCAAAGTTTCTTTGGTCTCAGGTTCGAGCCTCCCCTTGGAAACCAAGAAGCATTATCAAGATCCATGTTACGAGCAACAAAATAAAAATCAGGCAGCAGTCTGTATCTTGCCGTCATTTCTTTACTAGTCGAAAGACAATAAATGAGTCTTGGGATGACAAACAACAAACTACATACATGGAGATGTAGTTGCCAATTAAAAACATGACACGAGATATTAAATCTCAGCAGCAGCTATCGGATAGGGATTTCTCAAACCATTTTCTAGCACAGTATGCACATAATGTTGTGGCCAGTTCTGTAATATCAAATTAGCAAAATTGGAAGTAAAGGCTTGTATAGTCATCACAATGGCCAACAAAGGTTTTACGGGGCACCTAATTTTAGAAGGACAAAGTCCCATTTTGAAGAGACAATAAAATATGAAGGGCATCTCGTGTGAAACACCGAATTCTTCGCTAGTTGAAAGCCACCCTGACTGTCGCTATGTATAGTCGTAGGTTTTTCCTACTTCATGTTCATCTCATCTAGGATTTGACTAAACCAAATGGCTTCCTGTCATGTGCTACACATTGCCTTGTGCTCTGTTTCTGTTGTGGATAAAGCAACTGTACTTTGTTTCTTACTAGACCAGGAAAAGTAACTGCCACAAAACTGGAATACATACCCTGTGATAGGTCTACGATCATCACAATCACCTCCCCATTCCGCATCGCCAGAGCCACATAACTCAGGTAAACCTTGATGCTTCCTGTACACCAAGCCATAATCGGAAGTGCCTTTGACATATCGCAAAATGTGTTTGGCTGCCTTCCAATGCGTATCTGTAGGTGTTGCCATAAAATGACTTACAATATTAACAACATAGCCTATATGAACAGCATAAACTGAATTATAATACAACAACATAGCATATAGCCTATATGAACATCATAAACGGAATTACAATACAACAACATAGCATATATTTGGCTTAGTCGTGGTAAGGTAAATTAAACTGTCTATACAGTAGAGCGTCAAATGGTTGTGATTCGTCAAGCTTAGAAAGCTTTTTACCTAGCTCAATGGGAGTGTTAATTGGCTTGCAATCCTGTAGCCTGAATTTGTTCAACAACTCTTTGACATACTTGACCTATGTTAGTCCCATCTCATGTCTTGCAGACGAAGATACCCGATTTGGAGCGCCAGGTTGACTTGCCTATGGACAGCACCCATCCTGCACTTGAGGCTTACAAGACTCTTGACTAGGATCCTCATCCGTGGAATCAATCAAGGGTATGAACTCAGTAATTCCTTCCTTCTCCTGCTCTTGTATCTTGGGTGCATGCTCTTCATCAAAGATGACATCCGACTTAGGATCTTCCTCCTGTTTTCGAGATCATATAGCACATAAGCTTTCTCACCTTCACTATACCCAAGAAAGACACACTTTACGGATTTTGCATCAAGTTTCTTCCGCAAGTCCTTTGGTATATGTGCATATGCTGTAAACCCAACCAGAGGGTGACTTAAGCAACGTAAAAGAGATCGCTAATAGATCCGAAGTCACTCACACTCAGTAGTGTGGAATGTCAAGATTTTGGTCAAAACGCTTCTCTTTATGATCCTCACAATATTGTTGGTTGAAGTTTCAGGTCTGGCTTGAATTCTCACATAAGTTACATTATTGTATGGGGGAGCCAACATATAGATTTTGGTACTGATTCTTTAGGTAGACCCCGAGAGGTGAGATTTTTAGTAACATTTTCATACACATAGGATGTCAAATACATTTTCTCACTGTTTTTGGCTTCCTGCATGATGTGTACTAAGCACAACATATTAGAAGTTTAGTATGATTTTCATTTTGTTCCATCTAAAGTTCATCAAGAGTGAATCTTAATGGTGAGTTTGATATCTGAGTTAAGTATTGTTTAAACCATTGACTTTTACACTTTTGAGATCTTTTCTCGACTTGATTCTACTCACAATAAGCATTGGGACACATCTCACACATAAATGAAACACCTTCTCTATAGTAATAACGATAGTATGTGACTGATACACTTTAGTAAACCAAATCTATCTGTCAACTTGCATGGTATAAGACTCTATCTATGGCTGAGACACATTCACAAGTAATGCCTATGCACTTCATGCTGAATTTCTGACCATACTCACTGGCCATCCTTAGTTACAATGGGCACTTCAAGCAGTAATGGAATTCATGCAACTACAAAGACACAAAGCTATGGTAATAATAGGGAATCAGTACTCGGACATATCACATCTCTTACTCTCTCTCTCTCACCTGTTCACAGATTTCTTCCATAGTCTAGCAATGTAATAACTCCCACAACTCACAACCACTTAGCAGGGTAAAAAACAAAGTAGAAATGCAGCCACCCATCACACAAAGTAGTAAAGTATCAGTACTACAAAAGCTCAGCATTTCTCTCACATAACAAAATAGTAGCACCATCTTGTCACCAAGACAGCCTCACTCTTCCATTATGATTCTTCTCTTTCTCACATAAGCACCAATTTTAGGATGATAGCAGCATAGCAGCAAATCAACAATTCTCAGACCCAGCAGCACTTCACTCTTCTATAATTCATTGTTTTGTTTAATGTCTTGGGCCTTTTTATAGAGGGTGGTGGAGGGCCACCCTTCATTTTGCTATTTTGTCAATTTTCAAAAACTTCTCCTCTTTTTGACATGTGTAAAGTATGGTAGGGCCCCTCTGTGTCTACAGTTTTGAAACTCCATTATGCCCATTAGAAAAGTGCTATCAAAAGCGTTCTACCACATGCATTGCACTAAATGAAAACAAATGTGTGTTTGGTGTGCCATATGGGATATTGATATGGCACATGATCAGCAAGTATGGACCCTGAGAAAGTCTAAACAATAGTTTGCCAAAACTGATGAGGAAGTGGGTCATCCAACAAGACCAAAAAGAAACCCAAGTGCTTCTATTACAGCAAAAATGGCCACTGAAAGAGTGAATGCCAAAAAATTCTTGGACAAGTAATCTTTATATTAGCATTGTCATCCAATCAATAGGATCAAGCTAGGTACATTGACTCGGGAGGACAAGAAACATGATAGGTAGTACAGATTGTTTCAATAGCTTGGATAATGGGATGCCGGTTTCACAAGTAAAGTGGTTTGAGAGATTGTAGAGAGTCACAACATGGATGACTTTCCTGAATCATCCATGTAGTTAGAGCTAAGGAGATCAACAGGAGAGAAGATGCAACTTAGCAGGTATAACCAGTTAGTAAGAAATCCATATGTTGCAAATGAGTATACAGGACTAAAGTACCATTCAAATGGGAGTGTAGCAAAGCACAAGGCAAGATTGGTAATCAAAGGCTATGCACAAAGTAAAGCCATCAACTATGAGGAGACCTTTGCACCAGTGTGTAAGTGGAATACTTTACATCTACTTGTTGCTTTGGCTTCACATTTTGCTTGGGCTTTACATCAAATGGATGAGAAATCTGTTTTTCTGAATGATGAGTTAAAAGAAGAGGTGTTCATGGAACTACCCGAAGGCTTTGTAATGAAAGTACAAGAGCATAAAGTATGTTGCTTGAAGAAAGCACTTTATGGTCTCAAACAAGCACCATGTGCATGGTACAACACAATTGATGCCTCCTTTCATTCTAAGCGGATGGTGAGAACACAATTTGATCCAAACCTTTATGTCTTATGCTCTTATGGTATGATTGCTTTGGTTGCTCTTAGTTGAACAAGGTTGGATCAGGACATTATAACGGGAATGGGGAGTATCGTAGAAGATAGTAATGAGAATGATGGGTACAGTAAAAAGCAATGATTGAGGAGGGGGGGGATAGAAAAAGCTACACAAGGTCGATTACCTATGCACTTCATAAATTATATTGGAAAGAGTGGCCGTATTAGTAGTCCGTGTAAGGAAGTGACCCTAGGACTTGGAAAATTTTAGTCGTGACAAGTGACCACCAATTGAACATTAGACCAATCATAGACAAGAAACGTGCACCACTATGGAGGCATGCATAGTTGCATTTGAGTTGTCATAGAAGCCAACCACCTAGTCTCAAAAAGAGCATACACTAGTGGAATTTCACAGTACTACACAAGGTAGAAAATGACAATTATCATCATAATCACCACAATATCTTCCAGGAGAGAGAAAGGATGGGGTATTGAATATTTAAGAAAAGGAATCAGACCAAAAACTCAAAGTACATTGCGAGACTGTTACTGAAACTCACCCGATACTCTGGAAATACTTCCAAAATCGATTTCACCTATTCCAAATGATTTTCATGTTTGATAAAGTACCATGGCACAGTTCGGTAACCCGAGAAGGTTCTGTCTAGTAATACGAAGTCAACACTGATTTCCCCTCTCAGTTGAAGTTGCCTACTAGACGAGATCCCTCGAGCAGCCTCAGGGTTCATATGACGGACCTAGGTTATTAGTTCCTACCCCTACTGGGTGATGTATGTCAACTGTTCAGATGAGAAATTGTGAGATATCAAATTTACACACTTGAATTTCACCACAACCTACAACCCGGGGACATCTTATTTATAATAAGACATCACGAGAATTATAGTTACCTAGACGTATATGAGTTCAGGCCGGACGGGTCATGGAAACTAATCGACGCTACGTGTATGCATTTCGTAGCAGTATCACAAGAAGTATCGCAAACATCCCTCTCGAATACCCCTTACGACGAGCTGTATGAACAACGTGTAAAGTTGCCTGGAACCGCTAATAGCGCCAACATAAATTCAGAAGATAGACCCAGGAATAGAAATCAACAGCTACTATACCGACACCCTGAGCTAGTCATGAATATTTCCAATCACGGATTATCCGAGAATCCTATAAATGACCTCATCTATGAAGTGAGAACCATCTAAGCCGTTCGGGTTTGGATCTAAGCTAATATTCTTGGCTAGAAATTTCTTTGAGATCCCTCGAACGATTTGTATCCCAGAATCGTTGAGATTCTGTTGGATCCTACCCAGGTTTCAGAGTCAGATTTAGCAGAATGTATGTTCATCAATTGCAACTAGGGAAAGACCTTATTTCCTAGATACAGAACTTGTTATTTCTCATCGACAACACAACCAAGGATTGGATCATCAACGGACACCACCTCCAAGAAGATCGAACCGAGTGCGCACACAACCCACAAGGTATATTCAGGAGTCTACTTGTCTCTTAATTCAATAATTGACTCTGGTCGATGAGACACTTAGCCAACCAGACTTCGATCTATGGAAAGAAGTGATAGAGAGTATTCCTCTCTGATCAAGAACCAGACATGGTCATTGGTCAAACTACCTGCTGGCAACAATCTTATCGGTTGCAAATGGGTCTTTAAGATCACATACAGTGCAAACAGGAGTATTGATTGAAGGAAGGCCTAACTAGTAGTGCAAGGATTTTCTTAGATCGCGAACATCGACTACAACAAGACTTTCAATCCGATGATCAAGCCTTCGCTGATCTGAGCTCTCCTATTGTATACTACTGTAGCTAGCCTTGAAGTACATCAACTCAATGTACAAACATCCTATCTGAATGGAGTTATTGAAGAAGACATGTAGATGCCACAACCTACATCGGGATGGACTACAAGCAATATCATGCATGTCCAAAAGATTGTATTTTATATCGAGGAAGGTACGAATCACTCAAGAAATGTCCCATTTGTGATAATTCTTGATATAGAGATGATTTGGAAGGGGAAACCATTCCATGCAAAGTTTTACGACATTTTCCAGTAATTCCACGATTGCAACGTTTATTTGGTTGTAAATCTCTTGCACAACTTATGGACTGGCATGCACACCATACCTCTACGGATGGGATGATGAGGGTACCTTCAGATTCACCTGCATGGAAACACATCAACAAAGAGTATCCAAGCTTTGCCAATGAGTCAAGAAATGTGAGATTTGGTCTTGCAACAGATGGTGTGAATCCCTTTTGTGTACGAGCAACTACGTGGTCCGTTTGGCCTGTTTGCTTGGTAAATTATAATATTCCTCATTGGTTGTGTACAAAAAAGGGACACATTATGTTGGCACTTTTAATTCCTGGCCAACGCAAGGTTAAGAACATGAATGTGTATCTTGAGCCGCTTATTGATGAGTTGGAAGATTTGTGGAAGGGGATAAAAGCATATGACATTTTGCGCCCCTTACATGAGAGGGAGTATACACTACATGCCATTGTAATGTGGACAATGCATGATTATCCACGATTAGGTGAATGCTCAAGTAATTATTCAAACAATGTCTATCTTGTGTACATAGGACTTTGTTTACAGTTACATACAACTAGTAATTCTTGACATTTACATGATATACTACAATGGCTATAATTATTCTTTGACATATACTTTTTTTAATAGTGATTGATAGTATCCATTTGTTGGGCAGGCTTTCAAACGGCTGGAAAAAATGCTTGTTTTTTGTGCGGGCCAATTCTTGTGGGAAGATACTCTTTTAGTCTCAAAAAAGTGGTTTATGAAAATCATCATAATTACTTGCATGAAGGCCATCCATTCAGAGACACTCATAGAAGAGGTTTTGGAGGAAGAGTTGAGAGAGAGATGCCTCCAAAGAGGATGTCCGTGAAAGATTGGCAAATACTATGGGAGGAATCTCAAGCAAAGCCAATCGATGGTATGATAAGATTACCTATATTTCATCGTTTGAAATATTGGAATAACCTTTTGATTAATCACCTACTTGATCCCATGCACATATTTAAAAATGTGGGTGACTCTATTTGGAAACACTTGATTGGTGAAAAAGATATCATTGTTGCAAGGCACGATCTAAAAGAATCAAACACCGAAAAAGAATATTGGATAAAGCATGGTGAAGATCATGCTCCAAAAGTACCTTCGACATTCACTAAGGAGGAGTTTAACCATGTGCGCTCCATTATTCATGACATTAGAACACCAACTGGTTTTGCCCATTCTCTACAGTCATCATTCACAGTGGATGCAAAGTTGCAAGGTCTCAAATCTCATGATTGGCTAAAGATGATTCAATTCATCTATACATTGTCAATTCGTGGGTGCTTGTTAAAAGATATTTGTGAGACCATATACAAACTATCAATCATTGTCAGACATTTAAATGTACTTGGTGCATTTTTCTATTTAGTATTTATTGATTGGAAATTCAAATAGACATAAAATGGATTGAATATGTTGCAGATGGATGTGTTCAAAAGAAATCCATGAGCTGGATTTTCACAAGAGACATGAGGATATGGTGGAGATTGTGTGCATGTTTGAGAGATATTTTCCGACTTCCATCATGGACTCACAAGTACATTTATTGGTGCACTTGGTTGAAGAAGTTTCTATTGCTGGTCCAGTGCACACTAAGTATAAGTGCATAAATTATCTTTTGCATGTGTATTTAAACTAAATCAATTGATACATGAACTCATTAAATAAAACACTTATTTTTAACCATTTGTGACCTTTTAGGTGGATATTCTTTATGGAAAGGTACATTTGCACCAACTACATCCATCCACTCCACTACTGTGGTGTGATGAGGAAGCCGAAGGGGTAACTAGTGAAAAATCTCAAGGGATGGGAAAGGTCCATAGGTTGGCACCCTTTCAAGGAGAAAAAATTTCTACATTCATGCATTATAATTGTGGAGTTATGGATAAATGGTTAGACCTATATGAAGAAGAAAAAAAAGAGAGGGCCTTGTCTAGAAAGCGCCAATGACACAATAGAGGTAGACACATGGCCTCAACTTCACATGATCTTGAGCCATTGCCCAAGCAATGCACTATAGAGTGGATGCATGACACACTACAAAAAACAACAAAAGAGGGACAAAAAATATCAAACGAAGAATGAGACTTTGCAAGAGGATGCGAATGGAAGGTATTATTCTTTATATACTTTATTATTAGAACATTCTTGTTTATAACAATATTTGTTTAATCATTTTGAAACACCATGTTCATTCACAATGATTATTTATGAGATTGATGTTTGTCATGTGGCAGTGCAAAATGTATAATGCTATATGGGCTTTTGGTTTCCACTTTCGTTTTGAAAGGATTGATAACAAGAGACGCACACATGATTGTAGTGTAATAGCATCTTTCCAACAAGAAAGTCAAAGCAGTGCATGAGATCAGAATCCCATCTCATGAGATATAGAATACGTAGGAACTATACAAAATATTTATGATGTGTCATTTATTTGATGTGAAATGGTTCAATGTAACCGTAAAATCGGATCCAAGTGGATTTTTTGCGATTGATTCATCAAAAACATTGAGCATGGAGTCCTTTGACACATTGGTGTTGCCTCCTCACTATGAGCAGGCGCATATGCTATGCCTTAAATGTTTTTCATTTTATTGCAAGTGACTTAAGTATTTGAGTTTTCGATATGTTCTAAGATAGTGATTTTTGCAGGTGTTTTTTCAATCGGATCGACTAAACAAGATATGGTGTTTGTAGCTCAAGTTGAACCATGTTCACAAAGAGTATTTGAGGGTGCAAATGTTGAGAATGAAATGGAAAACCTTCATTTTAACTATGAGATTGAGCTACCTAGAGATGTAATAAATCGTCAAACCATACTTGAAGCACCCACTTCCATAGGTGTTGAGAATAGAAATTCTATTAGTCAGGATGATGAAATAATTTTTGAAAGTGAGAGTGATGATGAAAATCATCTAAGAGGAGATGAATTGCAAGATGCTGTCACTAATGAAATTGATTCTTGTAATTCTGAATAGAAATTGATTATTGCAATTCTGAATGAAATTTATTCTTGCAATGCTTTCAAATGATTATTATTTAGCCAAAATAGAGTCTCATTTATGGTCAAGTAAGTGAAAAGAATAGACATAGTTTGACTTCAATCCCATTTTTTTGGAGATAAACCTCACTTTTCATTACATCAAATCATTCTTTTGTTGCTACAGTTTCATTCACACTTGAAGGAACATCATCAAACTTAAGTTAGTAATAAGGGCAATAAAAATTAAACAATCATCAACTTGTAATTGCTTCTCTCTTCCTTGTATTTGAGCCTTGATGGTTGCATTTGGGATCTGATACCATGTTAAAATCAAAGGTTATGAACCTCATTTTAATACTAAAACCTTGAAAAAGCATCAAAGGTTTCACTTATATCTAATAGATAGAAAACTAGCACACGATTCAACCTATTTTGCATCTAATTGGCAAAGGCTTTTGAACACCACAATAAAACTAGAAATAATTGATCTTCACATCATGTCACACACGTGGAAAGTATAATACTTTGTTCAGATTCAGATCTATTCATTAGACACAAAAAATATCACATTCATCATTCATCAATTCCTCATTAAAGAGAAAACTTGCCAAAATCACCATCTCTTGACAATCTCTTGAAGTATGTACAAAATGAGCTCTAAATCCATATCAAATGATCTCGGATATGAGATTAGGGAGAGTACCATTAGGGTAGACCCTAAACCCCTAGCTCTCAAAGCCTTAGATCATGCATAATCACCCTCTTGGTAGCTTGAGTCAACTGTCTTATAAAAGTAGGTGGACGCCCTCATTAAAAATCCCAATCATCTAGGAACACCATGATATAATTCACTTTAGAAAAATATTTATTTAACTAATTCCATTTCATTATGAACATGCAAAAAAAAAAAAAACCTCATCATAATATAATTCACTTTAGAAAAAAAAAATTTAGCTTAATCATAATATAATTCACTTTAGAAATATATTTATCTAATTAATTTCATGTCATTATCAACATGCAAAAAACAAAACAAAAAAAAATTGCGTGGATTATCCACGTAGAAGATATCCACGCATGGATATCTTTAACTTCCAGTCTTGTCCGGTGAACAAACTGAAATTTGCGTGGATTATCCATGCCAAAACAACCTTCCCTCCCAAATAGTTGCCGGAATTCTCAAAATTCAATTTTGCGTGGATTATCCATGCGCATAAATTTTTTGGCGCCGTGTCAGAAAAACACCAGTACACTGGCCAAAGGCGTGTTCAAATTCTTTTTGGCATAAATAATCCACGCGTGGATGTTCCACGTATACAAAATTTTGGAAAATCAACTAAGTGTCGGGTCTCGCGTGGATACTCTGCGCGGATAAACACAGAGTTTTCTAGTTGTGTCGAAGCTCGCAGACTAGAGAGAGAGAGAGAGAGAGAGAGAGAGAGAGAGAGCATTGATTTCTGAACTTCTTAACTTGAAAACTATATGAATATGAACAACTATATATACTAAGCAATTAGGTCGTTAAATGCGATCGCCAGTTGATTGGTGTCCGTTGGCATCCATCCAGTTCCTTCTTATAAATTGATTGTTGATAAGCAGTGGAAATTGGCCGTAAATAGTTTGTCTGCATAAATGAACCAAAACTGTCACTCTGCAGAAATGAACTAAAACTGCCACAAGCGAAGGTGTCGCAAAAATGGGACAGTGTTGGCATTTTGCAAAAAACCCGACAGTGTCCTTAAATTTGATTTAGGGTAGCCCCACACTTTGTGAGAGTCATTTCATGAACCTTTGAGGCACTTTGAAGAAAGCGAAAGATGTGACTCTGCATATTTACTCACAATTCCCGACAGGCAATAAATGCGACATTGTTGTCAAACTTCGTGTATTTCTGCAGACCATGTAAAAACACTTGTAATTCTACAAACTGTATAAAAACATGGAAAAATCCACAGAACTGGATAAATAATGGATGAGGATTAAAACCGATTAGTCGATTAGTAAGAAGGAAAATAATCCAACATAATGAGGGATTCGATTTAGAGGAGGTCGTAGAAGGTCATTCGATTACCACTTTGACTACTTTTTTTGAATTGAATAGAAGTGGCGATTCAGAGGCCCGAGGGTTGTTGTACCAAGACTTGTCGCGATTTTACATTTACAACAAGAGAGTGTGAACATGGACCCGTAGAATAAATGCACAATCCATTCTGAGCAATGGACATATGTATTTTGACAATCCATCCAAAGGAGAGCGATTTTATTTGCTAGTTCTTTCATGTCAGAGGTGCAACAAGTTTTGAGAACCTGCTTACTTGATGGTGAGTTGTTTTTGTTGTTCAGAGATGCTTGCAAGCATAGACTTCTAATAAAGGATGCAATGGAATGGACTAATTGCCTGTTGGAGGCGGTGTTGTGGGGGACTCCGTGAGAACTTCGGCTCATGTTCAATGTACTTCTTTTGACATGTGTCCCTTATGACCCATTAGATCTTTGGAAGTGTATAGATCCCCATTTAGTAGAAAATTTATTATGCGGAGGATTTAAGACAACTAGTAACGTGCAAAACCATTACTATGAGTAAAATTATGATAGATAGGGCTCTTCTAGACGTGGAGACACACATGCAGACTTTGGGAAAGTCCTTGAAAAATTTTAGCTTCACAGTTCATGATAGTGATGTCAAATTTTCTCTACTATTTTGCAAAGAGATATTTCTCGATGAAACTCTTTCAAAGGTAAAGGTTGACATCGAGAGATTGAATGTGGATCAGGGCATGGTTTTTGAAAGTGTGGTACATGGGTGCAGTGTTCTTTGTAGATGGTCCAGGTGGTATGGGTAAGACGTTTCTTCATAGTATCATGTTGTTGTATGTGCATGCACAAGATTGGATAGCACTGACAGTTGCATTATCAGAGATCGCCACATTGTTAATGAAAGGTGGTCACTCTAGATTTAGACTTTCTTATACGAAATTGAATGAAAGCTCAACATGCAACATCTTGAAACAGTCTCCGTTAGATAAGTTAATTCTTTTAAGAAATAATAGGATCTGTGGTTGAGGACCCTTAACCTTACCATTCTCTGTAGCTTTTACATGGCTCTTCTAAACGATCCATTTTTGAATGGTAGCTTCATCATTAAATCGTCCACACTACCTCCATTGAAGTATGAGAAGATAGAGACCAATGGAGGTCGTCGTGTACTACGCACAATTCCCCTGTATGCAATATCAATGCTAACCTCTTACGTGAAAGAGCTTAATTTATCTTGCTGCTCACCTTTGTATCTCTTTGAGACAAAAACAACTCCTTCGAGAAAAAAAAAATCCTAATGATATCTATTAAAAAACATGATCCAAATGTTCCAGATCCTACCTTTTCTTTCCAAACAATTGCGTCATTTGGAATTCCCATTCGGAATACCTGACGCTCGTCTCTAGTCGCAAAAAATCTTTTTTACTCCATGGATGAACTGTCTCCCACATGTGGATGGCGTTGATGTTCTAATCACATATTTTTATATAACACAACTTGAGTCTTGATATGTTTAGCTCTTTTATTTTTTTCCTTCTCTATCCTCCACAATTTGTTTGAGGGGGCTTCATCTCCTAGACCTTGAAGACACTTGCTAACATCTCCAATAAAACTAAACTCTATTTTTTGTAACTTTCTCTACATTGGCGTTGTATGTGCTCTCACACGAGCCTTATTGGAAACAAATTCCTCTAATGCTAGAAAATCGAATTTACTAGATATTACAATAACAAATTTTATTTCATAGCAAATGTTAAAATAATGTATGCCATGCTATGCACCAGACTAGATTTAGCATACATTGTTAGCACATTGAGTCAATTCATGTCTAATCCTAGGATTTTACATTGGAAAGCATTAAAGAGAGTGATGAAATATATTCACGAAAGTTTAGATCATATTTTATACTATGATGGAAATGCTATCGACCCTATGGTTCTTCGAGGCTACTCCACCTCAGATTAGGGAGGAAATATCTTAGCTTGAAAATTCACTTATGGGTTTTGTTTCTTTTTGGCAGGGGGCCCAATATCATGGAATTCAAGAAAGTAGAAATCAGTGGTGCTTTCTTGAATTGAAGCAGAATACATTGAAGCATGTCAAGCTTCCAAAGAGCTATTTGGATCAGATCATTACTTCATGATTTACATCGCACTCAGTTCAATGCTACAACCATTTTGTGTGACAACATGAGCTGTATTTCACTATCTCTAAATCCCATATTTTATGGCAAGTCAAAGCACATCAAAATCCAATATCATTTCATTTGAGAAAAGGCATCCATAGAACAAGTGATTCTTCAATACTGCTCCACATCCGAAATGGTATTAGACATCTTCAATAAGGCTCTTCCCAAGATTCCTGATGTTTTTTCCAGATTCAAATGTCAACGTATTTGAGATACATTGAAGACCTGTCCATCTCTAATGTCTTCAACCTGAAATGAAGCCTTTTCTGCGGTCTATACGCGGTCTACATGCGAAGGCAACAAACCGCCAGACCATCGTCCAAGGTGATAACTGCGGTCTACATGTGAAGGCAATGAACCGCCCAGGCACTGCAAGAACGTGAGTTGCGATTAGTATGCAGTACTAGCTCATGAAGTAAATGGACTACTGAGGCACCACCTAACGCGCCGGAAGCTACCATCAGGAACCTCCAAAGCACCGCATGAGTCCACCTTATAGTCACTCTACGATAACTATTGACCGAAGGAAACCACAAGCTATCACTCATGATCAACATGTGAACCAGTTCAAGCATCAACCAGCACCAAGGCACCGCCAAGAAATCACAAGATGGTGATTGCGGTCTACATACAGATGCGAAAAGCATCGTTCTTTGATGCTTTGGAAGCGGAATTCAAATCTAAGTGATGTACATTTGTTCTTATGTCTTCGTACATTATTTCACAACTAAGTACACAGTTAGAATGAAACTAGCCTTGTAAATATAGATTAGTCAAATGCTTCTTGTAACAAACAAGAACGATGTGTATAAATACATCTCCAGCTCTCATCTAGCCATGTGCAACAGAGCAGAAGATCTAGCATTTGTGTTACGTCCCATTTAAGGTTGTAACCTACATTGTTGCTCTTGCTCCATGACAAGCATTGAATGTAATATACAAGCAACACTTCTTCATCTATGTTAAAAATAGATGTTTGTGTGTTGTGATTTAATTACGTTGTTCTATTTGTTTGTTTTGCTCATTCACTCAGTCTAATAGATCACGGACATCTCTGACTCCACAACATCTAATCAAAAAATGGTTGTCTCTTATGCCTGAGGAACAAGCACAATTGCTTTGCACCATTATTCCATATTGAACCATCTCGTTCAAACTGACTGACAATAATTTAAATACTCTTCGATGGATGTGATCAGACTAGTATCTGAACACACAATAATTTTAATGGTCCTACATCGATTCGAGAGATGTTCTGTACTATTTCTCCTCTCTCCCCTTTCCGTTCCAACAGATATTGTCATCTGGTTTATACTTGAACTTAAAAGTCCATTTGCAATTGATGATTTTTATGTCTACAGTCAACTTGGTGACATCCCAATTATTGTTCTTAAGCAGTGAGTTGTACTCCTTGTCCATAGTTTCTTTAAACATTAGTTGTCGGGGCAGAGTCAGTAGACTGGATCTTGTTCTTGCCTTTAGTTGAAATGAACTGATCTTCGATGAAAATCACATCCTTGCTAGTAAAAGCTTTACATGTTACAATATTGTTCAATTGATACATGCCATTCAAGAATAATAACCAGCATAAATAGTTTTGATTGAATGCTCATCTGATTTCTTTCTTGTGCCCTTTGGGACATGAGTATAAGCAGTGCATCCAAAGACTCTTAAATGAATTAATGAAGGTTTTGATCCAGTCCAAACTTTATGATAAGTCTTGGTATTAGGTAGGCTTTTAGTTATACATCGATTTTCACATGTGATGTCGTCAACATAGCATACTGCAAAAACGATTTGGACAACAAAGCATTAGGATCATGCATTTGTCAGACTCCACTAAGGTCACATTCTTCCTTTCGACCAGTCCATTTGATTGTGGAGAATATATTGATACTAGTAGTTGAGTAGTAATCCTTGAATGCATTTGAGATGTATTCACCACCATTGTCACTCTTGAGAGCTTTAATTCTTTTGCATGTCTACAACTCTGCATGCTCTTTGTACTTTTTGAAGAATTGGAAAGCTTCAGATTTGTGTTTCATAATATATATACAGCAGTTCTTTTAAAATAGTCATCGATGAATGTAATAAAAAAATTTGGAATAAGAAGTGATGGTGTCTACAGTGGACCACATATATCGGCTCTCTATCTTGAAATTAGAGCAGGTACTTAGCTACTCAATATTATTCATCTCAATATTATTTAGTATTAACAAAAATGGATCAAGAAAACATAAAACAATGTCAAATAGCACGTGAGTATGTTAAATTTTGGCATTAACCTCTCAGCTAATTGTCCATTCAAAGTCTCACCTCTTTGGTCCCAATTAGTTGATGCCATCCATATCAAAAGAAAATCTCCAAAAGCAGCGGTTAATCCATGAATGTTGATGGTTGTCGGTGTTGTATTTGGGAGAGCTGTAGAAATCAGTAGCCCCCACAATGCCATCTTTATCTAAATAAGAGATGGCTTTATCTATTAAAGCCATAAATGGAGGTATCAGTGTAGTCAATGTCAACAATAAAAAATGCAACATCAAGCATTCACCATAAGCAATCACCAAGGAAGGAGCTGAACGATGAACACGCAATATCACTGTATCACACTAACTTCATATTGAGTATAAAATGTACATATAAACCCTGAACTCTGATAGAGAGAGAAAACCTACGAATAGACTAATAGACTAGCATACGGCTAATTACAGCTAGTAACAGCTGTCAACATTAATGTAAATCGTAAACAGTAACAATGAAGTTTATGATTGATTTCTAACGCTCTTTCTCAATGATAAAATTACATTCTTCTATTCCTAATAGAGTACGAAACCTCTCAAATTTATATTTACCTAATGACTTAGTAAAAATATCTGCCATTTGATCTTCAAATTTACAAAAAACAAAATCAATGGCTCCATCAAGAATTTTTTCTCGAATAAAATGATAGTGTATTTCGATGTGCTTGGTTCGAACATGTAAAACTGGATTTTTGGCAAGGTGAATGCAGCTTTGATTGTCACAAGTTCTAGTAGTAGCATCCACCTGTGACTGACCTAAATCCACAAGCAATCTGTAACCATACTTCTTCTTGTGTAGCATTGCTGAGTGATCGATATTTAACTTCCGTTGATGATAAAGCTACTGTAGGTTGCCTTTTGCTGCTCCATGAAATTGTAGCTGTACCATAACTAAATGTATGACCACTGGTAAATCTTCTGTCATCAATATTCCTTGCCCAATTGGCATCTGTATAACCTACCAACATTGGCACTTTAGGCTGATCATACTTCAAACCAAAATTCAATGTCTCTCAAATGTATCTGAGAATACATTTAGCAGACTTCCAGTGTGCTTGACTAGGATCTTACATAAATTGACTAACGACACCAACAACATAAAAAATATCAGGTCGTGTGTGTGTCAAATAAATCAAACTACCCACCAGCTGTCTATACAAATAAGCATCCACTTTCTCAGATTCATCATATGCAGTAAGATTCATATTGACATCCATAGGTGTACTCAAGGGCTCACTTGATAGCTTTTGCATCCAATTTCCTTCGTTTCTCATCAAGAATATGAGCATGAGAATCACAACAAAATACTCTCACATGAGAAATATTAGGTTTCTTTCCAGTAACAGCTTCATGAGGTGTCTTACCTTCCACGGATTTTGTAGGACAATAGCTATGCTACAAGCTTCTGCCCAAAAGGTGTTTGGTAGACCCTTGCTTTTGAGCATCGTCCTGGCCATCTCAATAATAGATCTATTCTTTCATTCTGCAACTCCATTTTGCTGTGGTGAATAAGATGTAGTCTGCCTCTTGATCTCTTGATCTTTGCAAAAAGCAATAAATTTTGTCGAGAAATACTCACCACCTCTATCATATCTCAAAGTTTTGATGCAACATCCTGTTTGCTTTTCAACTAATGCCTTAAATTCCTTGAACTTAACAAAAGCATCTGATTTCTTGCTTATGAAATAAATCCAAATGCATCTGCTATAATCATCAATGAAGGTTATAAAGTAATAGCAGCCACTAAGAGATCTAGTTTGCATAGGTCCACATAGATCATTGTGGACAAGATCTAGGATGCCACTGGCTCTCCTTGCTCCACTTTTGGAAAATCTCTCTCTGTGTTGTTTTCCCAAAATACAACCTTCACAAATTTTTTCTTCAAAAGAAATATCAGGCAATCCTATAACAAGATTACCTCTTTTGAGAATCTATATACTTTGAGCACTAATATGACCGAATCATTGATGCCAAAGATCACTTCAACTATCAACTATGCTTACCATAGCTTGAGCAAAAGGTCTTGCATTCAATTTGTAGAGTTGATTCTCGTTGACTCTAGCTCCTGTAGCAATCACTTTGTAGTGATTCTTGATGTCTTTGACAAGACATTTGTCACTGTCAAACTCAACCTTGAGTTGTTGATCAGCCATCGTCCCAACAGGTAGTAGATTGTTAGCTAAGCCAGGTACATATTGCACATTGCTTATCCACTTTATCTTCTAGTTGGCTAACTTTACTAGTACCAATCCAACTTCATCACCATTGTGAGTTTCCTTGAGTTATGAAAACCGTTCTTTCCTTGAAGTCATGTGCTGGATGCACCGATCTCCATGTACCAGGTATCCTTGGTTTCATCACTTGTCATTAATGTTGTAATGATCAATTTTGAGCTCTCACCTGTGTCATCTTCATATTGATCATCATCGTATTGATGTTGATCAGTATAATTGTTTTCATAATAATAATCATCAAATTGATGTTCATCAGCATAATTTTGCAGTTGCCCTTTGTCTTTTCTTTGTTCCATCTCCTTCTGTTTTTTGAAGCATTCACGCTCCCAATGGTTAGGTTTGTTGCAATACCTACAATTTCCAGGTTTATTTTGCCTGGAATAGCCGTGTCCTTGACCTCAGCCTTGATTCCAATTGCCTCGATTTGGGCCATCATTGGACTGTGAGTGATTTGCAGTATCCCAACCAAACAAATAAGAGATTTCTTGGCACAACTCTCTGACAAATGACACTTTTCACAAAGATTAAAAAAATATTGTTAAATTTTTTCCGCTCAACAGATTTTCAATCTGTCTGATGCTACTCTGGCCTTTTCGATGCCTTCGGGACTGTGTCTTCATTCCCCACTAATAACTGTGAGCTCCAAAACCTGCAAAATACATCAAGAAGGATTTCTTCCAGCCGTTTTTTTCTCTCCAAACTTTCACCTCCTGTGAAGGACTTTCTCACTTCATTGCAGAGCCTGTGACAAGCTGTGTCCACTGATCAGGCACATAGGACTATCATAGCTCTGATACCATGTCAACAATCAGAAATGCAACAACAAGCATTTACCATAAGCAATCACCAAGTAAGGAGTTGGAAGACGAACAGGCAATATCACTCTATCACACTAACTTCATACTGAATCTAAAATGTACATATAAACCCTGAACCCTGATAGAGAGAGAAAACCTACAAATAGATTAATAGACTAGCCTACGACTAATTACAACTGGTAACAGTTGTCAACATTAATGTACATCGTAAACAATAACAATGAAGTTTATCATTGATTTCTAACAGTCATGGCAACCACCTTATCATTTGTAATTACAACCAAACTGTACTGTCGATGATCGATTGAAAGATGTTTACACTAATCACAGCACAACAAACACAAACATAAAAATTAAAACCAGTGAGAAGAATGAGTTCGCCTTCTTGACAGGGAATATGAAAATGTGATAAGTGTACTGCCAACAAGGGTTTATGTGCTCTTCCAGGACAAGAGCTTTGAATTATAACTCTTGCTACTACAAAATGTATCTTTCTCGGATCCCTTTAAAACCCGATTAATGTTAATCTCCCAGAGTCTACACCTAAGCTTTTCATCTCTCATCTTAAATGCAAGCCCATACTGTCTATTCCTATGCTACACTCCAGCAATAGCTTTCACAGTTTTGTTCTTGTCTCCTGATGTGCCATTTCGAGGATGCATTGGTCATCCTTCAGATCATTTCTCATTTCTAGGTTACACATGTAGCTTTAGCTGATCCTTCTATATGAGCTCTTTTTATTGGTGATGAAATTAATAACTAAAAACATATCTTATACATGGAGATTTGGAGATATTGTGCTACAAATGTTTACTATGGTGGTGTATGGTTGTGCCAATGGTGAAGCATATATTCGGCTGGTTATATTTGATGCTCAAGATGCCTTTTCTTGAAGATAAGATTTCTTTGGAAATGTTGTGGTTGTCCATGAAAAGTTTGAGGTTTCTTCTCAGTTATCTGTGATGGCCTTTCTCAATGTGAGGCTCCCTCTATCATCATTCTAGTTCTTTCTATTGGCTGGTGTGTATTTTTTTATTTTTAAATAAGGTAGGTCAAGGTCTGCTTTTTGGATTCTCGGGCCAATGTTGTGACTGGTAGCTCAATAGGCCCTTGTACATCATACATTCATTTTTCATTTGCTTGAGGTAACTAATTCTTGTTTCTTTGACTTCAGATTGAGTGGTGGTTTCATCATTCTCTCTATCACATTTTGTGCCTGGTACGTAATTTATGTTTTTTGGATGTGAAGTTTGCCTTGGTATACTTGGAATGAAAATATTGAAGTTTTGTGGCATTCTTCTCATAGTTTGAATCTCAATCTATTGTTCCATGATTTACTAAATCATTATTTCGTTAATGGTTGTTATTTTCTATTTTTTTCACTTCCAGCATGGCTTCTATTGCATAGCATTAAATTTTCTAATTCAGATGAGAACACTCCCTCAAACAAAGAAACGAACCGCACGACTTTGTAAGGTTTTTATTTTGTTTAGCTTTAACTAGCATTTAACATTAAAAAGAGTACAAACTAAAATTGAATTTCAATTTTCAAGATGTATTGCTCAATGTTTAGTGTACTCAAGCTTGCGTTTTTTTTTATGTTATTTTCTTAGGCAAATCTTCCTATTTTCTATATTAAGTTGTTTTCTTTCACTTATGAGAAGACTGATCCGATTTTATCCGTACAACTCTATGTCATTGCAATGGCTCTATAATAAGCTGATTTGTATAGATAGAGGGAAAAGCATTCATAAATTGTCTCTCATACAATGATGGTTTAATGAGAAAAGTTTTTTGTGACATTATGCATGCTTTGCAGTAAATGACGATTTATGAGAATCTGAAGCATGTGGCAGTCTTATAGCAATGTCTACAATCCTATCTTTGCAACTCTTCATCTTCACCAAAAATTGTCTCCAACCATTTATTTCAAGTATAGTCCACTTTCATGAATCCTTCTGCTCACTTACGAGATTTTTGCACGTTATAGAATTGCATCTTTCTCTTGATCAAAGTATCTATGATTTCATTTCATGCAATATGAACTTTAAAGATTAGCACTAAGGTATATCTCAAGGCAGACATACTTGTTAGTAACAAGGTGAATATTCATGCCTTCTTGTTTGTTTGTTGTTGATAGCATGCTCAAATAGGTAGCATTGTTTTGCATGCAAGGCTTCAAATTCTGCCTGTCTGAGTGAGAACTTTGAGTTTGCTGGGACTAAGTTCAATCAATTTGTCTACTAAGACATTTGAGATGTCTATCATTAGAAATAAATTGGTTATTAGAGGAATGCTGACTAGTTGAATTCTCCAACAGCCACCACAGTGCATTGCAAGCACTAAGTGAATCTTCACATTTGTTGAATGCAAAATCAAGTAAAAATCCACTAGAATGGTGCACATATCCATTTTGATATGCCTATTAGACTTGCCTCCTTTGCTATCCATACCAAAATCTGCCAGCTCTTGTGTCTGCCTACAAAATACCATAGATCATTGAATTTGATTGCTTGGGTGTTCTTGTAGGTTTTAGGACTTGGATTCTTGTTGGATCAGTTGATGAACCATTATGAGTTCTTAATTTTTAGGTTTCTGGATTGGTTACCTAGCATATCAACCCGTGTAGGACATATGATTCTTCACATTTTATAGAGGTTGGGTGGCTGGCTCTTGATTATTGCAATAGCAATCACTAACTATGTTCACTTGAGTTTGATAGTGGCATGCACTTGTTGTATATGACTCTGTCAACGAAGTAGAAAGAGCTGTAAGTGCCCACAACATGTATGCCTTTTGTTGCAATTTTGATTTCAGTGGTCAACCTTGAAACACTGCAAACTAAACTTTTAATTCCTTGAATTGGTCACTATAGCCTCTGTTAATGTTCATATGAAAAAGATGAGCTATGGTGATCATTTTGCCATAAAGCACCATCTAATCTTAGATATGTTGGACTTGTTGGCACTTTATTGCTTGCAAGTGAAAGAATTGACAGATGAAAGTAACTGGAGAACTGGCCTGCGTGTATGCTTGCTTCTAAGGAGAATGGTATTACAATTTTAGCTAAAGTTTATGAGATAAGATTGCTATTTGGGTTATGAAGAGCCTAATGTGAATTTGGCAGGATCTTAAAAATACCTAGCAAGAATCTTGACAGCCATTTGAATTGTGTTTTTGTGCCAGGTATCTCAAGCTAGAAATATGCCAACATGGAAAAAGGCAGGAACTGAGGCTGCTAAAGGTAGTAATGGAGATGACGAAAGTACTATGATAAAAATTGAGGTTTGGGGTGGGGTAGAGGTAGGGGGCAGCTTAATGCAGACAACTGGACTAGTGGTGGAACACCTCCACAATATTGCAGCATATCTCTAGTTGGTAAAGTTGGGAAAGCAACCTCCCGGTCCTCGGATGACAGACGGAACCAGAGGTTTTAATTTGGGTAGTGGGAGGGTGGCTGATCGTGTATCTTAGGATGAGGATCAAACATTGTGTTCAATTTCAATGCAGAGCTGTGAATTATTTTTCTCTCTTTTGCAATTTGCAACAAGGTAAATTGTACATGTGGTGCAATATTTACTGAATTGTAAGCCTTGATGAAGGTGTTCAAACATAAGATTTCTCCTAAAACCTACGATATAACCTCTTTGCACAGAAGATCCTGGATCATTCTTTGGGGGCTTTGCTGATTAAAATAGCACATCGCTAGAAATGCTTACTGCTTATTATCAGATACTCAGTCATAGTTTCGAGTATGCGGTTCCATCCGCTATTGTTTTGTGCCCACGATTTTTCTGATTTGTACATGCTACTTATAGAATTGATTATATAGTTTCATCGCATTTAGTATTACGTCAGAATGATCAAATGCTTCTATGTTCTTTTTGTGAAACATTAAAACTCACTAAAATTGTGAAATAATTTAAATTGTTTTTTTCTTTTATGATAGACGGCTCCTCACAAAAAATAAATATGATTGCATTTAGAGAATGATATCATGATTTAGTAGAGAAACTGAACTCACAAAAATTAACTCAAACAATAGAAGTACTTTGATAGAAAACATAGAAAGTTAACTAGTAGATAGGTCTATGGAGGTTATAAATTGAGTCTAGTAGAATTGTCACTACTTTTAGTGACTTGAAACATTTCATGCACTCTCCGTAGAGCCTTCATGCATGGTAAAAAGCAACTAATAATCCTCTTAACCAAATAGCTTCTTGTGTCGTAGAACTCAATGCCCGATACTTAACTTTAGTTTAAAAACAATAGTGGGTTGCTTCTTTCTACTCCAAGATATAGTTGGAGCAGTTGATGGAAGAAAAAAAGAGAATACGATAGTAATGAAATCGAAGTCGAACAATGAACTATCGGTGATTCTTTTAGTAACTAACTTTGAAATCATTAGTACTAAGTGATTTCGTAAACAGACATTTATTGAGTGTAATTGATAGATATAGAATATTACAATATCGCAACATTTGATAATTAAGAATAATCAATAAGAGATTTAATAGACACAAATAACTTAAGAGAAGTTTGCATACATTTCGACATAATACTGGATGCAATAAAATGACATGACTGATTTCATAAATAGCTTGTACAAATCAGATGATGCAAGTACAAAACAATAGCGGATGAAGCTGCAAACTCTAAACTTTCTCTGAGTAATTGATAACTCTGTATAGTGCACTTATGCTAATAAGCAATAAGCGTTGCTAGCAATATTCAAAGTAGAAACATCAACATAAAATTCCGTCATTTGATATTTCTCTCCTCTAATGATCAGCTGTTTATACTAATGAAGAATACCCCTTAGGCTTATCCAATTAACACAACTAATTGAGTCATAGGTTGCAATTGGAGCTTAGCCACAATGTGCTGTCATCCATCCAGTTAGGACCTCCAAGAAATCTTCTTGCTAACCAACTTGGGTAAGTCATTATATTCACAATAGATGGAAACAAAAATTGTCAACCTTCAATACCTTTGATAGTTCATTGTTCTCAAAGACACCTGTTGAACGATTTTCATGTATCTCTATGTACTACATAGAAACACGAATAAAACTACAAAACTATATAAACAAATTGATGTAAATAAACTATAGGTTATGGGAGAATAATCCAACACTTTTCTTTAATCTAAATCCATGAATGCCTTGGCCTTCAAACTTATTTTTGCAAAAAACTTATTGTGTACATCCAAGCCTGGTGCCTTCGTAAAATATCAGCTATCATGTCTTGCATTTGACAATACTACAAGTTTATCTCTTTGTCGAGAACTTTGCTTTTGGCATAGTGATACTTAATTTCAATGTACTTACTCCTGGAATGAAACCTAGGTTGGATGATAAAGCAGTAGCACTTTGATTATCTCAAAATAAAATTGTCAAAGCGTATTGGTTCAATGTGCTACAATATGCTCTGATTCAGTAGATGCTAGAGCTATCGAAGTTTGCTTGTGACTATTCCATGAAATAGGGCCATTGTTGAGGAGTAAATCTAGATGTGGATTTAAGAGTGTCTACATCTTCTCAACTTGCATCTGAATAACCACTAAGCATATTTAGTTTTTCGTTGTCAACTGTTCCATAACAAATGCATAGGTCCATGGTAGCTCGAATATATCTCATAAGTCTTATGAGAGTTTTCCAATGTGTAATTTCAGAATTAGCCATAAACTGACTTAAGGAACTGACTACAAAAGCTATGTTTGGTATAGCATATTGCGTATATAAGAGAACCTATCATCGAATGATAAGGGTACTCATGCCCATGCTCCTTGTCTTCTATCATCTGAGGACACAAGTTCTTCAACAATATGAGTCCTAGATCCATTGGTGAATTACCTAACTTGCAATTCATCACATTATATCTGATCAACATATTGTATATATATCTCTCTTGAGTAATGTTGATCAACTTTTTATTCTTGTCTCTTTGGAGTTGAACACCTAGACATTATTCAACTTTTTCTAGATCTGTCACGTCGAATTTTGAAGACGCATTTCTCATCTTTTATTAATTCGACACTGTTGTTGAAGAGAAGTGTGTTGTCCATGTACAAGCTGATAATAATAGAAGAATACTACATGTACCTGAAGTAGAAATTTGAGTTTGAAGCACATTGCATGCTTTTCTATCTCTCATTTTTTGTCTGACTTTCTAAATTGGTTTGTCTTGTGAGAAATTGACAAAAATCTAGCTTGGTATTTTTTATGATAGAAGTTTGTAAGTGAATCTCACATGTGTGGAGGATGTTCCTGTGAAAAATACAGATCCTAAGTGGATCTAAACTCCAAGATCATTGGCTTGAATGCTTGCACTCCAAACTACATAAGCTAGGAATTGGCAACACATTCTATGCTACCTAGAATGCAAAGAACTTGATCAAAAAGCATTTATCACAAATGGAAACTTCCATAAACATCAAGTGCGGCCCAAAATAGCATTATACAGTCCATAATACATCAGCCTACCACTTTTGGAAATCACCTAAGATCATACACAATAGCTTGAAGACAATACACACAACAATGCTCTCAATGGAGGAAGAAACAATGACAATGATCTATTGATCTCAATGAAGCATACAAAAGGTTTCTCCAACCTGTTCTCCACGACTTCCCTACTATTTATGGATGAGGAAGATGACTCTCTCTCCTCTCTCTAGAAGGTACTTGACCCTAGATATTCCCTATATAGGAAAAATAGCTAAAAATGGCTTATATGACCAAAATACATCAAAATGGTCTCATTTTGAAGGGTATGAAGTTTGACACTTCATCATACTGAAAAAATACAGTAAATAAAAACATTGTGGCCTGGTTCACACGTGCAAAACTCCGGAACCAAAACTATTTACAATTTTAGCCAATTTAGGCCTCAAACTAGCTAGGAAATGTTGACAATTTTCACACTCCCTCTTCAACATTGGATGCTAGTTTCAACATAGTCTTTGAGCACATTCCAAGATTAGATCTATGCATTAAATATAGGTCCTTTCCCAATGGTTTGGTGAAGATATCAGCCACACACTCCTTTGAAGAGACATGTTGAAGCTCCACCTCTTTGGCAATGACTTGATCTCTCACAAAATGGTGAGCAATCTCAATGTGCTTGCTCCTTGCATGAAAAACAGGATTGCTTGCCAAGCTTTGGGCTGAAAGGTTATCACAAAGTATGATTGGAGTCTTCTCTGGTTCCAGCAAGTGAAGATCCAATAACATCCTCTTGATCCAAAGAATCTCCTTGGTGCATGTTGTTAATGCCTTGTACTCGGCTTCGGTGGAAGATAGAGAGATAGTTGGTTGCTTCTTTGATAGCCATGAGACCACTCCATCTCCAAGATAGATTGCAAAGGCACTTGTTGACTTCCTATCCATTTGATCACCTGCAAAATCTGAATCTGAAAATCCACAAAGGTTAGGTGTAGTACCTCCATACAAGATGCCAAAATCTCTAGATCCCGAGATGTATCTAAGTACTCTCTTTCCTAGCTTCCAATGAGCCTCACTAGGATCTTGCATAAATTGACTTAGTTTACCAACCACAAAGCTTAGATCAGGTCTTGTGATGGTTAACCATATAAGAGATCCTATTAGCTTTCTATAGAGAGTAATGTCCTTGAAGGATCTTTCATTACTTCTTGTAGTTAGCTTTACATTTGATTCCATAGGAGTAGAAACAACTTTACAATCTTCCATATGAAACCTTTTTAGAATAGAGTTAACATACTTTTCTTGACATATGAATGTAGATTTAGAAGTTCTAATAATCTCTATTCCTAAGATATAATGAAGTTTACCAAGATCTTGAATTTCAAACTCTCTTTTGAGTGCCATCTTGATTTCATCTATATCTAGATTGTTACCACCACTTAAGATAATGTCATCAACATAGATCAAAAGTAAAGTGATATCATTTTCATTCAATCTAAAGTAGAGAGAATGATCATACTCACTCATAACAAAGTTTTGAGAAAGTAAGAAGGAATTGAGCTTAGCATACCAACTCCTTGGTGCTTGCTTTAGCCCATACAAACTCTTTTGGAGATAGCACACATGATTAGGCTCATCATGTGAAACATAGCCCTCGGGTTGCTCCATGTAAATATCTTTTTCAAGATCACCATTCAAGAAGGCATTAGTAACATCCATTTGCCACATATCCCAATCATAAAGAGTTGCAAGAGAGATTAGGATTCGAATAGTTACCATCTTTGCCACGGGTGCAAAGGTCTCATCATAGTCAATACCATATTCTTGAGCATACCCCTTTGCCACACAACCTTGCCTTGTACTTGTTGATTGATCCATCTTGATTTGTCTTGATCTTGAAGATCCACTTACAACCAATTGCCTTCTTGTCCTTTGGAAGCTTTACCAACCTCCATGTGTTGCTTTTGATGAGTGCTTGATGCTCATGATCCATGGCTTGGATCCATTCCTTCTTTTGAATTGCTTCACCTACACAAGTTGGTTCATCAAAAGAGGTAAGAAAAGCAAAGTTAGAGTTGTCCACCACTTGCTTTCCTTTTTCATCATAGGTTAGCCTTGATGGCTTAGCCCTTTGCCTTTGAGTCTTCCTTGAAGTTTGCTTTGGAGTGGCATCTCCATCTTCATCCAAGACATCTTGCACATCATGATGATTAGTAGGCACATCAACATCAACATCAACAACATTGGAAACATTCTCTTCATGAAAGATGACATCCCTACTTATGACAACTTTCTTTGTAGAAGGAATGTACACTTTGTAAGCCTTGCTTACTTCACTATAGCCAACAAACACACCCTTCTTTGATGAAGGATCTTCTTTAGTTCTATCATCAAGTGTGATATTGACAAAACATGTACATCCAAAGATCCTACAATGCTTGACACTCGGCCTTCTACCATAAAGAACCTCATGAGGAGTTTTACCATCCAAGGAAGCACTTGTCCATCTATTACATAGATAGTTAGCACATGCTAAAGCTTCCCCCCAAAAAGACTTAGCAAGATTAGCATGTAGTCTCATTGCCTTGGCACATTCACAAAGGGTTCTATTCTTCCTCTCGGCCATTCCATTCTGTTGTGGAGTCCTAGGACTAGACATCTCCCTCTTAATCCCATGTGCTATACAAAAGTCTTTCAACCTATTTGAGGTGTATTCCCTGTGAAAAACTCAGATCCAAAAGATGCTAAAGTTTCATAAAGATCTTGGCCATGGAAGTTATGCACATCTAGATTGAAAAAATGATAGAAATTGTGATGTTAAGCATACTAAACATCAACTAAACATCAAAATCTGATCATAAGCTTCCACAAACAGAAACTTGCTGTCCCTGTCCGTACTTCAGAGCCTACAACCTGCATTTCACACGTGTGAAGCCATAGCAACAAAGAAATCACAATTCTAGTGGCTAGAATGCAAGATATGAACAAAAAAGTGAGAGAGAAGAAGATGGACCTTCAAAGAGCATAACATTCATTCAATAGAATGAAAATGAGATGTGTACATACTCGTGGAGATGGCTATTTATAGCAGCCATAGTGCCTCTTGGCCACTTGTCTTATGATAGGCTAAAATTGGGGTCCAATAGGATTCACCCATATACCTAGAAATTTGGTCAAATAGGAATGCACCAAATTATGAGCCAATAGAAGAGCTCCACACTCGACCTCCTCTAATTAATGTGACCTCAAAAGTAGTGTACACATACTTTGGGCCTCTACATACATGTATGAACCTATCTCTAACTTTTATTTGGCCATAGGCCTACAAAATCTCAAGTTAGGAAAATACTACTAGTTGACAATTTTTCACACTCCCTCTTCAACTAGTTTTAGCATAGATTTAGAAAGTACACCAAGACTTGTTCTATGCTTGAAAAATAAGTCCTTTCCCAATGCTTTGGTAAAGATATCAGCCACACATTCCTTTGATGGGACATGTTCAAGCTTGATCTCTTTTGCCAACACTTGTTCTCTCACAAAATGGTAAGCCACCTCGATATGTTTGCTCCTTGCATGGAAAACCGGATTGCTTGCTAGACTTTGGGCTGAAAGGTTGTCACAAAAGATGATTGGACTCTCTGAAAAATCCAGCAAATGAAGCTCCATAATCATCCTCTTGATCCACACCATCTCCTTTGTGCATGATGTCAAAGCTTTGTACTCGGCCTCACTAGAAGAAAGTGATATAGTTGCTTGTTTCTTCGACATCCATGAGATAGCTCCATCACCTATGAAAATAGCATGTGCATTTATGGATTTTCTATCCATAAGGTCTCCTGCAAAATCTGAATCTGAAAAACCAAATAAGTTAGGTGATGAGCCTCTATAAACAATGCCAAAATCTTTTGTTCCCGAGATGTATCTCAAGATCCTCTTTCCTAGTTTCCAATGTTCTATGCTAGGATCTTGCATGAATTGGCTTAATCTACCAACACAATAAGATAAATCAGGTCTTGTGATGGTTAGATATATAAGAGAACCTATTAGCTTCCTATAGAGAGTAATGTCCTCGAAGGATCTTTCATTACCTCTTATAGTTAGCTTTACATGTGATTCCATAGGTGTATCAATAGGATTTGCATCTACCATATGAAATCTATTGAGAATAGAAATAGCATACTTCTCTTGTGAAATAAAAGTGATTTGAGAAGTTCTAATTACTTCTATTCCTAAGATATAGCTCAAAAGACCAAGATCATGCACTTCAAATTCCTTTTTTAGTGCTTTCTTGATATCTTCTATATCTTCCTTGTTCCCTCCACTTAAAATAATGTCATCCACATAAATTAGAAGGATTGTAACATCATTAGCACTAATTCTAAAGTAAAGTGAATGATCATACTCACTCATAGTGAAGTTTTGAGAAAGTAGAAAAGAGTTAAGCCTAGCATACCAACTCCTTGGTGCTTGCTTAAGACCATACAAACTTTTTTGTAGAAAACACACATGATTAGGCTTGCTATGAGAAACATAGCTCTCGGGTTGCTCCATGTAGACTTCCTCTTCAAGATCACCATTCAAGAAAGCATTAGAAATGTCTAATTGCCAAAGATCCCATCCATAAAGAGTTGCAAGGGAAATGATTACTCTTATGCTCACCATCTTTGCCACGGGTGCAAAGGTTTCCTCATAGTCAATGCCATGCTCTTGAGCATAACCTTTAGCCACCAACCTTGCTATCAACTTGTTGATAGATCCATCTTGATTTGTCTTTACCTTGAAGATCCATTTGCATCCAATTGCACTTTTGCCCTTTGGAAGCTCCACCAATCTCCATGTGTTGTTCTTCATAAGTGCTTCAAACTCAAGATCCATTGCTTGGATCCATTCCTCTTCTTGCCTTGCTTCATCTACACATGAAGGTACATCAAAAGAAGTTAGGAAAGCATAGTTGGATCCATCCACCACTTGCTTACCTTTGCCATCATAAGTGAGCCTTGAGGGTTTCACTTTATGCCTTGGAGTTCTCCTTGGAATTTGACTTGAAGAGGCTTCTTCAACATCCACATCCAATGTGTCATCAACTCCATTGTCATCAAGCACATTAGTTGCAACAACACCATCATCACTTGAAACAACTTTTGGAATGTTACCTTCATCAAAAATGACATCCCTACTTGTGAACACTTTCTTGATTGAAGGAACATAAATCCTATATGCTTTGCTTACTTCACTATAACCAACAAAAATGCCCTTTCTTGAAGATGGATCCTCCTTAGTTCTATCATCAAGAGTAATGTTGAAGTAGCAAATGCATCCAAAAGTTCTTAGAAACTTGACATTAGGCTTCGTACCAAACAAAGCTTCAAAAGGGGTTTTTCCTTCCAATACAACACTTGGCCATCTATTGCATAGGAAATTTGCACACAACAAAGCATCACTCCAAAAAGGTTTAGGAAGATTAGCATTCAATCTCATTGCCTTTGCACTCTCACACAAGGTTCTATTCTTCCTCTCGGCCACTCCATTTTGTTGTGGTGTTCTTGGACATGTGTACTCCCTCTTGATCCCATGCTCATCGCAAAAGGCTTTGAATTTGTTAGAAATGTATTCACCACCATTGTCGCTCCTCAAGCATTTGATTTTGGTTGTAAATTGAGTCTCAATAGCAACTTTGAACTTGACAAACACATCAAACACCTCATCCTTGCTCTTTAGTAGATAAACCCAACAAAATCTACTAAAATCATCAATGAAAGTTACATACATCTTAGCACCTCCATTGCTAATTGTAGTAACACCATGAATATCCGAATGCAAGAGAGAAAAAGGCATCTTAGATCTAGATATAGATCTAGTATATGGCAATCTATGTGATTTAGACAAAGCACATTCTTCACAAACATGATTCAAGCAAGTAAGAGACTTGGGAAGTCCCCTTACTACCTCCTTTTTGGCTATTACCTCCAAGGCCTTGTAGTTGAGATGTCCCATCCTTTTATGCCATACCTCTTGAATTGACATTTGTTCATTTGCCATGCATCCAACTTGGTTAGCAACAACACATGCATCAAGCTTGAACAATTTCCCTTGCCTTTTCCCTTTTGCAATGATACTACACCCCTTTTTGATCAAGCAAGCATCACCATCAAACTCAACTTTGAATCCTTTGTCAAGCATTTGGCTTACACTAAGTAAGTTCTTGGTAATGGATGGAATGAGCAAAACATCTTTCAATTCTATATTCCTATTTGTAGAAAGTGAAATAGGAATTGTGCCAATCCCCTTGATTGCACACTCACCATCATTTGCGGTATAGATTACCTTCCTATCACCATCAAATGCCATTAAAGATGAAAAATACTCTTTATGATATGTCATATGAGAAGTGGCTCCACTATCAATCCACCAAGGATCAATGTCTCCATGATTAGCCAACAAGCAAGATGACATAACAAAAGCATCATTTGAAAGAAGCTCATCCCCACCCTCATCAATAGTTAGATTGGTTTGCTTTTCCCCTTGATCCCTCTTTTTCTTAAAACAATCACTAGCAAAATGCCCTTTGACTCCACAATAGAAACATTTTAGCTTAGATCTATCCTTCTTTTTGCCAAAAGTAGAGTGCTCACCTTGGTCTTGCCCTTTAGACCAATTGCTTTTACCTTTGCCCTTGAACTTGCCTTTAGAGAACATTGCCTCCTCTTCTCCTCCTTGAGATGTAGAAGATGCTCCCACTCTTTCTTGCAACCTGAATTCTTCAGCCAACAAGACCTCTTGCAAGTCTCCAACACTTGGTAAACATTTTTGGATAGCATAACTTTGAACAAGATTAGCATGATCATCCAACAAGCCATTGAGAATCACTTGAACAAGCTCCTCATTATTTATGCCATCATTAATGCATGCTAACTCATCATTCAATGCTTTAACTCTCAAAACAAAAGCATGTCCATTCTCACTCTTCTTTTGCATACAAGAAAAGATTTGCCTTCTTAAAGTCAACACTCTAGAAGTAGACTTGGATTCATAAACCTTCTTCAAGGCTTCCCAAGCTTCACTAGATGATGTGCACTTACCAACCTCTTTGATAAGCTCATTTGTCACATTCATCTTGATCATGTGAAGGGCTTTCTTTGCCCTCTTGTCATACCTCAATTGTTCTTGAGGTGCCAAAGGTCTCTCCTCCACACCTACAACAATATCCATCAACTCATTCATCTCAAGCAAAGACTCCATCCTTACTTTCCAAGTAGAATAGTTGAGGGAGGTAAGCCTATCATTGCTTTCCAACATGTAGCCTCCATTTGTAGCCATGTTGCAATGATTGATCTCTGATCTTTGACCTGTTCCAATGCACTAAGCACTCTCTTGAATCAACAAATGAAACACAAGAAGAAATCACAAAGATTTGGAACCTAAAACCTTACTTTTTCTCTCTTTTCCTCACTTTTTCCTTAATTTTAGCCACTAGTTTTATGATTTCTTGATCAAACCAAGACCAAACCTCAATATACTTGTTTTTCCCTCACTCCTAAGATTGAAATACACTCTTGAATCATTCAGCAAACTGAAAATCAGAGGGTTACATCAATTTTGAAGTTTTTGACATGAAGAAGCAAGAAATTGAATCAAAAAACTATATGCTAGAATGGAAAACTAATAGGATCTTGTTGGATCTTGCATCTCCCTCTTTCCAAAACAATTTTTGTCTCCTTATTCTGATAAGTACAGAGGGAATTCGCCCTACTTCAATTGAAATGCATACAAATGATGTTTTGATCACAAAGATCCAATTTCTACACATAAATCAACAAGATTTTTAGCTAGAAACTTGATTGGAATGCTACAAAAGCAAACTCGCCCACAAATCTCTTCTAAATCTGGCAAAACCTGCACATTTGGCCGCCTAATGCTCTGATACCATGTGAAAAACTCAGATCCAAAAGATGCTAAAGTTTCATAAAGGTCTTGGCCATGGAAGTTATGCACATCTAGATTGAAAAAATGATAGAAATTGTGATGTTAAGCATACTAAACATCAACTAAACATCAAAATCTGATCATAAGCTTCCACAAACAGAAACTTGCTGTCCCTGTCCGTACTTCAGAGCCTACAACCTGCATTTCACACGTGTGAAGCCATAGCAACAAAGAAATCACAATTCTAGTGGCTAGAATGCAAGATATGAACAAAAAAGTGAGAGAGAAGAAGATGGACCTTCAAAGAGCATAACATTCATTCAATAGAATGAAAATGAGATGTGTACATACTCGTGGAGATGGCTATTTATAGCAGCCATAGTGCCTCTTGGCCACTTGTCTTATGATAGGCTAAAATTGGGGTCCAATAGGATTCACCCATATACCTAGAAATTTGGTCAAATAGGAATGCACCAAATTATGAGCCAATAGAAGAGCTCCACACTCGACCTCCTCTAATTAATGTGACCTCAAAAGTAGTGTACACATACTTTGGGCCTCTACATACATGTATGAACCTATCTCTAACTTTTATTTGGCCATAGGCCTACAAAATCTCAAGTTAGGAAAATACTACTAGTTGACAATTTTTCACATTCCCCTCCATTATCAGATCTTAAGCATTTGATCTTTGTATTGAATTGGTTTTCCATTTCATTCTTGAACTTGACAAATGCAGCAAACACTTCATCCTTACTTTTAAGAAGATAGATCCAAGTATACCTACTAAAGTCATCAATGAAAGTTGCATACATCTTTGCCCCACCATTGCTAGTTGTACTAGAAGAATGAATATCAGAATGCACAAGTTGAAAAGCTTCTTTAGATCTAGAAGTAGATCTAGAATAAGCAAGTCTATGAGATTTGGACAAGGCACAATGTTCACAAACACTATTGTTTGCAACAAGACTTTTAGGGAGACCAAGAACAAGCTCTTTCTTTGCCATTACCTCCAAAGATTTGAAGTTGGGATGGCCCAACCTCTTGTGCCAAACTTATTGGTTTGTCAATTGCTCCCTAGCCATACATCCTTCATGATTAGAGATCACACATGCATCAAGCTTGAAAAGTTTACCATGCCTCCTACCTTGAGCAATCAAGGATCCACATTTACTTATCAAACATGCATCTCCAATGAACTCCACATCAAGTCCTTTGTCAATCATTTGACTTACACTAAGCAAATTCTTAGTGATTGAAGGAATGTACAAAACATTTTCAAGATTTGCTTTCCTATTTGTTGAAAGGGAAATAGGAATAGTGCCTATGCCTTTGATGTCACATTGACCATCATTTGCAGTGTAGATGATGTTACCTTCTCCCTCATAAGACAATAAGGATGTAAAGTATTCCTTATGTCTTGTCATGTGAGATGAGGCTCCACTATCAATCCACCAAGGATCATTATCATCTATGTTGGCTAACAAACTTGAAGTCATAACAAGTGATTCACATGTGTTATGTTCTTCCTCATCTATTGTAAGATTTCCTTGCCTCTCTCCTTGCTCTCTTTTCTTCTTATAACATTCATTTGCAAAATGACCTTTTATCCCACAATAAAAGCACTTGAACTTTGACTTATTGTTCTTAGTAGAAGAGGAAGAGGAAGAGTGATCATCATGATCAAAGTTACCACCTTTGGACCATTTCCCTTTGCCTTTACCTTTGCCCTTGAATTTGCCTTTTGTGAAGAAAGCCTCTTCACCTCCACCTTGCAAGGATGCACCATCAAGCTTTGATTGCAACCTATGTTCTTCAGCCAATAAGATTTCTTGCAAGTCAACCACACTTGGCAAGACTCTTTGAATGGCAAAACTTTGCACAAGGTTAGCATGTTCATTTAGCAAACCATTCAACATAACTTGGACTATTTCACCATCTTTTATGTTCTCATCAATGCATGCTAAATCATCACTTAGGGACTTAACTCTCAAGATAAATGCATGAGCACTTTCACCCTCTCTTTGCCTACTAGAAAATATTTGTCTCCTTAGGGTCAATACCCTAGATGTGGACTTTGATTCAAAGAGCTTCTTTAAGGCATTCCATGCCTCACTTGCACTTTGACACTTTCCAACTTCCTTGAGAAGTTCATTTGTAACATTCATTTTAATGATATGAAGAGCCCTTTTGGCCTTCTTATCAAACCTTTGTTGCTCTTGAAGTGTGAGAGGTCTCTCTTCAATTTCTGCAACTATGTCCATGAGTTCATTCAACTCAAGTAAGGACTCCATCCTCACTTTCCAAGTAGAGTAGTTTGATGAACTCAACCTTTCACTAGACTCTAGCATGATCCCACCATTGGAAGCCATGATTCTAATGTTTCTTCAACTTTTAGGTTTTGTCCTAAAGCACTTAGCACTCACTTTTCTCTCAACAAATGATAGATAAAGAGATCTATGAAGATTTAGGACCCTAAAACACTTCTATCTTGAACCTAGATGGTTTCCAAGCATAGAAAGGAAGATTGAAACACATGCAACACTTTGCACACACTAAGAATGGATTACAAAATCAAACCAACCTGAACACACTCTTGCTTAAGCTCTCAAACTTTCCAGCAAGTGACCAAATCAAGTTATGGTGTGAAGAGTTACTTGCATTCTTAGAAAATACCCAAAACTAGGATGCCAAGATTACCTAGTAATGAACAAACTTGATCAACATATGATCAACACACTAAGATATTGATTCAACCTGTAAAACCACATGTAAACCACACTTCTAAAAGTTTATAAACTCCAGCAAGTGATAAATACAAGATTTAGAGGTGAATGAATGAGCACACTTAGTGAATCACAAGACTAGCTTCACTATCTTGTCAAATCTTGGTGTTTAGATGTAGATCTAAGATCACTTCACATGAGAATGTTCCTCAACCTGTTAAGAACCTGAAAACACACTTGCATAATGGTTAACACCTTCCAGCAAATGCTCCAATCAAATTACATAAGGAGAGTTACTTACATGCTCAACAAAGTACACCAAAATTTATGCCAAAATTGATGACAATCTTTACAATATGCTCTTCACAATGGAGCTTACAATATGTTCACCCAAAAAAGGGGATCTTTCATCCAAATGGGAGCTTTGCTCAGCCTTTAGGAGAATTACAACTCACTCAAAAGAGCATTTGTCATCCACTTAAGGAGAAGTTTCATCCACTTAAGGAGAGTGTTCATCCAAGAATGGAGATTGTCAACAATAGGATTGAAAAGAACATTGTTAGTATTGAATATGCACAAGCCTCACAATCACAAATGATTAGGTGTTATGATCTGATCCAAAATAGTTTCTTTTCATCCTCTGATCTTCAATAGACCTGAATTATGCTTTTGATCCACAAGTTCAACTCACAAAACAAAGGTTAGTAAGATTTGATCAACAAAGCAATGCAAAATCATGCTAGAACTTGATCAAACATCCAAATATCACCAAAAATGGAATACTTACTGTAAATAGAAGCCAACCAGCTCTGATACCATGTGAAAAATACAGATCCTAAGTGGATCTAAACTCCAAGATCATTGGCTTGAATGCTTGCACTCCAAACTACATAAGCTAGGAATTGGCAACACATTCTATGCTACCTAGAATGCAAAAAACTTGATCAAAAAGCATTTATCACAAATGGAAACTTCCATAAACATCAAGTGCGGCCCAAAATAGCATTATACAGTCCATAATACATCAGCCTACCACTTTTGGAAATCACCTAAGATCATACACAATAGCTTGAAGACAATACACACAACAATGCTCTCAATGGAGGAAGAAACAATGACAATGATCTATTGATCTCAATGAAGCATACAAAAGGTTTCTCCAACCTGTTCTCCACGACTTCCCTACTATTTATGGATGAGGAAGATGACTCTCTCTCCTCTCTCTAGAAGGTACTTGACCCTAGATATTCCATATATAGGAAAAATAGCTAAAAATGGCTTATATGACCAAAATACATCAAAATGGTCTCATTTTGAAGGGTATGAAGTTTGACACTTCATCATACTGAAAAAATACAGTAAATAAAAACATTGTGGCCTGGTTCACACGTGCAAAACTCCAGAACCAAAACTATTTACAATTTTAGCCAATTTAGGCCTCAAACTAGCTAGGAAATGTTGACAATTTTCACAGTTCCCACGTGTGGACAATTGTAAAGTAAATCAAAATGTTTGATATAGGGGTCTCATAGAATTTCATAGTCAAGCATTTAGGTGTAGGATGTTGATAAGGTTAAATTTGGCATAGATGGCAAATTATCCATTTCCACTTGTAATGCCACTATTGAGCCAAAATAGAGTAGGAGGCCAAACTTGTGCCAATTAGAGTGTAGACAAGTGTAATTCTTTTGTTTGATGAAGTTTAAGAGGTCCAATAGGATTTAGAGGTGGAACCATGTGTGGTCCAATAGAAATTTGAGGTGTGCTTGAATAGTCCAATAGAATTTAGAGGTGCCTGGATCAATGGTCCAATAGGATTAAGAGGTGGAAAAGTGTGATCCAATCATAGTTAAGCATAGTGGTAGCTCATGAATCTACTAGTATCATTGTACTCCTCATTTTGGATCTAATTGATTTTGAAATTGAGTGGATTTTGAATGTCATTGGATTTCTAGCTTTCTCTCTCTACCCGAGAGCTCATGATGATTTTTCTCTCTCTACGTGAGGAGAGCAACTTGTTTTTATTTAGAATACTTTTGGAACACTTCCCACATGTGTGAGTGAGAGTTGGAAGTGATTGAATGCATGTAGTAGTGTGTTTTTGCCATAGAATCAAAGATAGATCTTGAATCTCAATCTAGTCTTGGTCTTGGTGCATCTACACACCTTAGGAGATCAAAAGTACATGTAGTGTGTGAAAGATTTCAGATCCTTAAGATCCAATCTACTTGAATGATCTTTGGTTAGAAAGAGAAATACACTATCAATTTCACCAATGTAGAAAAATCAGCATCTACACAAAATTTGAGATGCAAACACTAATAGAACTTGATCAAACTTGAATGAAATGATTATGTACTGTTGTTGTTCATACAAAACCAGCAAGCTACTGTATTTCACACATGTGGATCCAAAAATAACAAATATAGATCATTCTACACATAGAATTGCAAGCAATCACCAAGATAGTGCACCAATGGATAGTAGAACCCAAGAGAACCATGTATAAGCATGAAATGAGATAGAGAAGAGAGAAGATGACTCTCTCCACGAGGTACATCCTTTTATAACAGGTCCAAACCCTATTTGGCCACTTGGCTTTCCCACCAGAATGCTAACCCTACCAATTTTGGGTCTAGATTCAATGTACCCAACTTATTCAAATTGAATCTACTCAAACTCGCATTCTATCTTTCCCACACTTTCAAAAAGTGTTTATTCAAATGAAATTTAGACTAATGAACTTTGACAAGTCAACCTCTAAGTCTAAAACAAGTTTTGGCCTCAATATGTCAAATATGAAAATATTGCAAAATGTGATGAAACTAGTTGAATCTTTCACACTCCCTCTTCAACTAGTTTTAGCATAGACTTTGATAATACTCCAAGTGAGGTCCTATGCTTCATGAACAAGTCTTTTCCCAATGCTTTGGTGAAGATATCAGCTACACATTCTCTTGAAGACACATGTTGAAGCTCCACCTCCTTTGCAATGACTCGCTCCCTCACAAAATGATATTGTATCTCAATATACTTGCTCCTAGCATGAAAGATAGGATTGGATGCCATTATTTGGGCTGATTGATTGTCACAAAAGATGATTTGGCTCTCTGAAAAATCCAGCAAGTGGAGATCCTTGATCATCCTTTTGATCCATACCATCTCCTTTGTGCAATGTGTAAGAGCTTTGTACTCGGCCTCACTAGATGACAATGAGATAGTGGCTTGTTTCTTTGACATCCATGATATAGCTCCGTCACCTATGAAAATACAATAGAAACTAATGGATTTCCTATCCATTACATCTCTAGCATAGTCCAAATCTGAAAATCCAAAAAGATTAGGTGATGATCCCTCATACAATATGCCAAAATCTCGAGTTCCAATGATGTACCTCAAAACTCGCTTTCCTAGCTTCCAATGCTCCTAGCATAGTTTTTGCCAATAGAAATTTGATCCATCATAAGAATGATCTTCTTCCTAAGAATAGATCTCCTTTCAATGATCATGTAATGCTCAAAATAGAAACAACCATAATTGATATAGAGAATAGTGTCCACTTGGGATGCTTCACTATTTCTTACATCAATTTTACATGTAAAAATGTGACTAGAACATGAAGAATCAAATAGAATGTAAATGAAATGATTCCACCATGCTTCCAACTCTGAACTCTCTGGAAAAATACAGCAAACAAACAATAAATGTGAGTGATCAACTTTTGCTTGCATGTCTCCTCCTCCTTTGTCCTTTGTTGCCTTCTATCCACCATGATACTCCATGAATGAGCCTCCATCATCATCTTGCCACAAGAAACCATCAAACCTTGGAAATCCATGAGTAGGTGAGTACATTAATGATGTCAATCCAGCACCACATGACTCCATAAACCAAGTAGTTTGCACTAGTCCATCTTCAAGATCTACTTGACACAAGAAAATGACCATGAATTCACCAAAAATTGACAATCTCCAAGTATTGGCACCAAGTAGCTCAACACTTGAGAACTTAGCCATGGATGAGTGACATAATGAACCTCCAATAGCTTCATTTCCATCAGCAAAATCAGCCAAGAATGCTAGTACAAATCCAACATCAAAACAATGCTCACCAATGTAGCTAGTTTTACCATATCTTGACAATTTGCACACATCCACATGAAATTGCTCAAACATGAGATAGAACAAGTAAAGTAAACTTGAAAAACACTTCCTTGCTGCTCCTTTGACCTTACTTGAGTCTTCAATATTCTGTAAAACTAGATCCATAACAACTTTGCCAATTACCTCTCCTTTGATGCTCTTGACTAGTTCCAAATTGCCAACTTCTCTTTTGACTAGTTGAAGCGCTTTGAGATCAACCTCTTGATCTTCAACTTGACCATCAAAGTCATTGAACAAACTTTGTTTTCCAGATCCATTACTTGATTTTATAGCAAGATAACATCCATCCACTTGCATAGCTCCATGTACACAAGAAGATCCTCCAAAAGATGTTCCACTCTTCATAAGAGATTGATACTCAAGATCCATTGCTTGGATCCACTCCTCTTCTTTCCTTGCTTGATCTACACTTGTAGGCTCATACAAAGAGGTTAGGAAAGCAACATAATTTCTAAAAACTACTTGCTTACCCTTTTGATCATATGTGAGCCTTGAAGGTACTGGTCTTTCTCTTGATGTTCTCCTTGGCTTTTGACTTGATGAAGGTCCATCATCACCACCATCCAAAGTAGGATCCTTCTCATCAACATCAAGAATGTTAGATCCATCTACTTTACCATCAATCATGCTTGAAGACACCTTTGGAATGTTTCCCTCATAAAAAATGACATCTCTACCAGCAATCACTTTGTTAGTAGAAGGAATGTAAACCTTCTAGGCTTTACTCACCTCACTATATCCAGCAAAAATACCTCTTCTTGAAGATGGATCCTCCTTGGTCCTATCATCAAGAGTAATGTTGACATAGCATGTGCATCCAAAGGTTATTAGAAAGTTGGCACTCGGCCTCCTCTTGAATAGCATCTCAAAAGGTGTCCTTCCATCCAAAATAGCACTCGGCCACCTATTGCACAAAAAATTGGCACACAACAAAGCTTAATCCCAAAATGGTTTGTCAAGATCAGCACTTAACCTCATAGCTTTAGCACTTTCACATAAAGTTATATTCTTCCTTTCAGCCACTCCATTTTGTTGTGTACTCCCTCTTGATCCCATGCTCATCACAAAAGGCCTTGAACTTGTTAGATATGTACTCACCACCATTGTCACCTCTCAAGCACTTGATCTTTGTGGAGAATTGGTTCTCCCTTGCATTCTTGAACTTGACAAAGACATCATACACTTCATCCTTGCTCTTTAGTAGATAGATCCAACAAAATCTACTAAAATCATCAATGAATTTTACATACATCTTAGCTCCACTATTGCTAATTGTAGTAAATCCATGAATACCCGAATGTACAAGTTGAAAAGGCTTTGTAGATCTAGAAATAGATCTAGTATAAGGTAGTCTATGTGACTTAGACAAAGCACAAGACTCACAAACATGCTTGTCATTACTTAAGGAACTTGGAAGACCAATCACGACTTTCTTCCTTGCCATTACCTCCAATGACTTGAAGTTGAGGTGTCCCATCCTTTTGTGCCAAACCTCTTGAATAGAAATTTGCTCTCTTGCAACACATCCAACTTGGTGAGCAATAACACAAGCATCAAGTTTGAACAACTTCCCTTGTCTTTTACCTTTTCCAATCAAGACATCCTTCCTTTTGATGAAACAAGCATCTCCATCAAACTCACCTTGAGGTCCTTACTTAGCATTTGACTCACACTAAGCAAATTCTTGGTAATAGATGGAATAAACAAGACATCCTCCAAATGAACATTCCTATTTGTAGAGAGAGAAATAAGAATTGTGCCAATCCCTTTGATTGCACACTCACCATCATTGGCCGTGTAGATCACCCTCTTGTCATCTCCATATGCCAACAAAGAAGTGAAGTACTCTTTGTGAAAGGTCATGTGTGAACTTGCTCCACTACCAATCCACCAAGGATCTAGATCTCCATCATTAGCAAGCATAGATGAAGACATCACAAAACCATCATCATTTGCATCTTGCACATCCAAACCATCCTCATCAAGAGTAAGATTACCTTGCTTGTCTCCTTGATCTCTCTTCTTCTTGTAGCACTCACTTGCAAAGTGTCCTTTGATACCACAATAGAAGCACTTGAGCTTTGATCTATCCTTCTTTTTGCCACTTGAAGAAGCATCCACTTGATCTTGCCGTTTAGACCATTTGCTTTTGGTTTTGCCCTTGAATGTGCCCTTTGTGAAATAGCATCCTCTTGAAGTGTCGAAGTAGATCCACCTCTTGCTTGAAGCCTATATTCCTCATTGATCAATATCTCTTGAAGATCCATCAAACTTGGCAAAGTCTTTTGAATAGCAATACTTTGAACAATGTTAGCATGAGCATCCAACAAGCCATTAAGAATCACTTGAATAAGCTCTCCTTCCTTAATGCTTTCATCTATGCAAGCTAACTCATCATTCAATGCTTTCATTCTCAAAACAAAAGTACTTGGACTTTCTTCATTCTTTTGCAAGCAAGAAAAGATTTGCCTTCTTAGAGTCAACACTCTAGAAGTAGACTTGGATTCATAAAGCTTCTTCAATGAATTCCAAGCTTCCAAAGATGATGTGCACTTACCAACTTCCTTGAGAAGTTCATTGGTAACATTCATCTTTATCATGTGTAGAGCCTTCTTGGCCCTCTTGTCATACCTCAATTGATCTTGTTGTGTTGCTGGTCTCTCCTCCAAACCTACAACAATATCCAAAACATCATTCATCTCAAGAAGTGACTCCATCCTCACTTTCCATAATGAATAGTTACTTGAGGTAAGCCTATCATTGGCTTCCAACATGACTCCAATTGAGGGTGCCATGTAGCAATGGCCTGATCTTCTCTTTCAACCTGTTTCAATGCACAAATCACTCCTTTGAACAACAACAAATGCTTTCAAAAGAAATCACCAAGATTTGAAACTATCTCACAAATTCTCTTCTAGCACTTATCCAAGCAAATCAACACATAGAATCATGGAATCTTGATCAACCTATGATCTATCCTCAATCTAATGACTTTTGCCACTTCCTAAGATTGAAACACACTCAAATGAAGTCCAACAATCTCACTATCTAGAGATCCAATCAAAATTAGGGTTTTGACAAAATCACAAAAAATTGACTATTCCAAATCTACATGCAATTTGATATGCAATCTATAAGCCATCACTTAGGCTGAACCAATGATCCAGCATGTGAACTCAAAAAACGGAATATGTAAATATCTTTACTTAATATACAAAATTTTATTGTGTGTCTATAGCCTACTGACTTGTATAAATTTGGATGCTTTTTGAATTTTTTTATAATCCGTCAATTTTGTGTTATGACGAATTTGGATTCTTCTGTAAAACCATTGGAAAAGTTGCAGTATATAGCTATTTTTTGTGCTAGTCCCGCCATGTTGTGTACTTTTACCCTGGAGATAGAGTCACTCCTAATGCAAATTTTTGTGTGTTCCCAACTATTGAGAGGGAATATTTTAGCATTTTGACAAATTAGATTTTAACTATGGTTAAGCACCAATGAAGTTTGATGTGACTAAACTAAGGTGTATTCATTTACATGGAAAGTAGTGTGGGCAGATGCGTGAAGAAGTTAGAAACAATATTATAATTAGTTTATAGTTATTTTTCTCTCCTACATGGCATTTCTTATAGGGCCCTCTTAGGGCCCATATTTTTTCTAATGAAGGACAAACTCAAGACATGCCCCCGAATATAGCAAGTACTATAAATAACTCTATACAGGCTAATTTTTCCTATGTGTGGCTACTCACCTAACCCAAGTAGCCGGCTACAGGGTTAGTTCGCGATCGATATATCCATAGCGGGTCACGTCTCGCACACAAAATCAACTGTCAATAAATATAGTATCATATTTGAAGCTTATACTATGAATTAGATCAAAACTGATCTCTAACTCTTTTCCTTAAGTTCAAATTTTATAGGAGTAAAGAAATGCAATGCAACAGTGTCTAGAGTGTCCAAAAGATGCTATGCATCTCAACTACATTGTATTTGACTCACGCTCAAGCACACCAACAAACCCTTAGGTTTGAATCACAAAGTATCATGCAAACACAATGCTCACATAAAGAGTCTAACACACTCTTGACCAACTGACTCGTCCCCATACAACTCGTAGCAACCTATTCAGAATAAGAAAAGAATGTTTTACAAATAGTGCAAAAGGATGAATCACGAGATCTAGGACTACCGAATCTTGAAGTTCAACAACAACGACAAGAAACAGCTGGATCAAAAAGCCATCGCAGCTACCGATTTGAAATAGAATGTCGAAGATAATGGCGAGCATAATGCCTTTATGGTGAACAATCACCATGTTGAACAAAATGAGGAATGGTTCCTCAATTATGAAATGACGCAACACATGACAAGCCAGCAATAATGCTTTATTGATTATTTAGCCTAGAGAACCAAGAACTTTGTTCATAACAACCCACATGATCGAATGTGAATCGGTCAGTCGACTTATTGATGTAGGACATAAGGTAGAGTTTGAAATAAATTCATGTAATATTCTTGATAAATGTAAGGGAGACATTGTACTCGGAAAGAGACAAGGATATCTCTATAGGCTTACTCATTGTTACTCTGCGACTGATTGTACTTTAAGAAGTTTGACATCTATGAAAAAAAAATCGTTTTGACATTATAGACTTGGCGACCTTAATTATATATTGATTGCTAACATGTCTAAGTGTTCTTCAATTCTTGATTTTGATTGTCGAACTGTCGACCCTCTTGTCTGCCAAAGTTGTATCATAGGAAAGCAAACTTTGAAGGCCATTTAAGCCAAATCAAAAACACATATCTAAAGATGTGCTAGACATAGTTCATATTGATAAATGTGGTCCACTACAGACACTGTCACTTCTTATTCCAAATTTCTTTATTACATTCATCGATGACTATTAAACACAAATCTGAAGCTTTCCAATTCTTCAAAAAGTACAAAGAGCATGCAGAGTTGTAGACATGCAAAAGAATTAAAGCTCTCAGGAGTGACAATGGTGGTGAATACATCTCAAATGCATTCAAGGATTACTATTCAACTACTGGTATCAATGTATTCTCCACAGTCAAATGGACTGGTAGAAATGAAGAACGTGACCTTAGTGGAGTCTGCCAAATGCATGATCCTAATGCTTTGTTGTCCAAATCATTTTTGCAGCATGCTATGTCGACGACAGCACATGTGAAAATCGATGTATAACTAAAAGCCTACCTAATACCAAGACTCATCATAAAGTTTGGACTGGATCAAAACCTTCATTAATTCATTTAAGAGTCTTTGGATGCACTGCTTATACTCATGTCCCAAAGGGCACAAGAAAGAAATCAGATGAGCATTCAATCAAAACTATTTATGCTGGTTATTATTCTTGAATGGCATGTATCAATTGAACAATATTGTAACATGTAAAGCTTTTACTAGCAAGGATGTGATTTTCATCGAAGATCAGTTCATTTCAACTAAAGGCAAGAACTAGATCCAGTCTATCGACTCTGCCCCTACAACTAATGTTTAAAGAAACTATGGACAAGGAGTACAACTCACTGCTTAAGAACAATACTTGGGATGTCACCAAGCTGACTGTAGACATAAAAATCATCAACTGCAAATGGACTTTTAAGTTCAAGTAAAAAGCAGATGACAATATCTGTTGGAACGAAAAGGGGAGAGAGGAGAAACAGTACAGAACATCTCTCGAATCGATGTAGGACCGTTAAAATTATCGAGTGTTCATATACTATTCTGATCACATCCATCGAAGAGTATTTAAATTATTGTCAGTCAATTTGAACGAGAAGGTCCAATATGGAATAATGGTGCAAAACAATTGCGCTTGTTCCTCAGGCATCAGAGACAACCATTTTTTGATTAGATGTTGAGGAGTCAGAGATGTTCGTGATCTGTTAGACTGAGTGAATGAGAAAAACAAACAAATAGAATAACGTAATTAAATCACAACACACAAACATCTATTTTTAACATAGATGAAGAAGTTTTGCTTGTATATTATATTCAATGCTTGTCATGGAGCAAGAGCAACAATGTAGGTTACAACCTTAAATGGGACGTAACGCAAATGCTAGATCTTCTGCTCTGTTGATGGCTAAATGAGAGCTGGAGATGTATTTATACACATCGTTCTTGTTTGTTACAAGAAGCATTTTGACTAATCTATATTTACAAGGCTAGTTTCATTCTAACTGTGTACTTAGTTGTGGAATAATGTACGAAGACATAAGAACAAATGTACATCACTCAATTTGAATTCCACTTCCAAAGCATCAAAGAACGATACTTTTTGCAACTGTATGTAGACTGCAATCACCATCTTGCAGTTTCCTAGCGGTGCCTTGGTGCTGGTTGATGCTTGAACTGGTTCACAAGTTGATCGTGAGTGATAGCTTGTGGTTTCCTTCAGTCAATAGTTATCGTAGAGTGACCGTAAGGTGGACTCCTGCAGTGCTTTGGAGGTTCCTGATGGTAGCTTCCGGCGTGTTAGGTGGTGCCTCGACAGTCCGTTTACTTCATGAGCTAGTGTCGCATATTGACCGCAACTCACGTTCTTGCAGTGCCTGGGTGGTTCATTACCTTCACATGTAGACCGCCGTTATTACCTTTGACGATGGTCTGACGGTTTGTTGCCTTCGCATGTAGACCGCAAGAAAGGTTTCATTTCAGGTTGAAGACATTAAAGATGGACAGGTCTTCAATGTACCTCAAATATGTTGACATTTGAATCTGGAAAAAACATCAGGAATCTTGGGAAGAGCCTTATTGAAGATGTCTAATACCATTTCGGATGTGGAGTAGTATTGAAGAATCACTTGTTCTATGAACGCCTTTTTCTGAATGAAATGATATTGGATTTCGATGTGCTTTGACTTGCCATAAAATATGGGATTCAGAAATAGTGAAATACAGCTCATGTTGTCACACAAAATGGTAGTAGCATTGAACTGAGTGCAATGTAAATCATGAAGTAATGATTTGATCCAATAGCTTCTTTGGAAGCTTGTCATGCTTTGATGTATTATGCTTCAGTTCAAGAAAGCACCATTGATTTCTACTTTCTTGAATTCCATGAAACTGGGCCCCCTGTCAAAAAGAAACAAAACCCAGAAGTGGATTTTTTGGTTGAGATATTTCCTCCCTAATCTGAGGTGGAGTAGCCTTGAAGAACCATAGGGTCGATAGCATTTCCATCATAGCATAAAATATGATCTAAACTTTCGTGAATATATTTCATCACTCTCTTTAATGCTTTCCAATGTAAAATCCTAGGATTAGAGATGAATTGACTCAACGTGCTAATAATGTATGCTAAATCTAGTTTGGTGCATAGCATGGCATACGTTATTTCAACATTTGTTATCAAATGAAACTTGTTACTATAATATCTAGTAAATTCGATTTTCTAGCATTAGAGGAATTTCTTTCCAATAGGGCTCATGTGAGAGCACTTACAACGCCAATGTAGACAAAAGATAGAGTTTAGTTTTATTGGAGATGTTAGTAAGTGTCTTCAAGGTCTGGGAGATGAAGCCCCCTCAAACAAGTTTTGGAGGATAGAGAAGGAAGAAAATAAAAGAGCTAAACATATCAAGATTCAAGTTGTGTTATAAAAAATATGTGATTAGAACATCAATGCCATCCACATGTGGGAGACAGTTCATCCATGGAGTAAAAAGGATTTTTTGTGACTAGAGACGAGCGTCAGGATCCGAATGGGGATTCCAAATGACGCAATTGTTTGGAAAGAAAAGGTAGGATCTGGAACATTTGGATCATGTTTTAAAATAGATATCATCAGGATTTTTTTTTTCCCGAAGGAGTTGTTTTTGTCTCAAAGAGATACAAAGGTGAGCAACAAGATAGATTAAGCTCTTTCATGTAAGAGATCAGCATGCATACAAGGGAATTGTGCATAGTACACGACGACCTCCATTGGTCTCTATCTTCTCATACTTCAATGGAGGTAGTGTGGACGATTTGATGATGAAGCTACCATTCAAAAATGGATCGTTTAGAAGAGGCAAGGAAAAGTTGTAGGAGAATGGTAAGGTGAAGGGTCCTCAACTGCAGACCCTGTTATTTCCTAAAAAAATCAACCTATCTAACGGAGACTATTTCAAGATGTTGCATGTTGAGCTTTCATTCAATTTCGTATGAGGAATTTTAAATCTAGGGTGCGCGGACCTACCACCTTTCATTAACAATGTGGCGATCTCTGACGATGCAACTGTCAATGCTATCCAATCTTGTGCATGCACATACAACAACATGATACTATATAGAAACGTCTTACCCGTACCACCTGGACCATCTACAAAGAACACTCCACCCACGTACCACACTTTCAAAAACCATGCCTTGATCCACATTCAATCTCTCGATGTCAGCCTTTACCTTTGAAAGAGTTTCATCGAGAAATATCTCTTCACAAAATAGTAGAGAAAATTTGACATCGCTATCAGGAAGTGTGAAGCCAAAATTTTTCAACGACTTTCCCAAAGCCTGCATGTGCGTCTCCACATCTAGAAGAGCCCTATCTATCATAATCTGACTCGCAGTAATGGTTTTGCACGTTGCTAGTTGTCCTAACTCCTCTGCGTAATAAATTTTCTACTAAATAGGGATCTATACACTTCCAAAGATCTAATGGGTCAGAAGGGACACATGTCAAAAGAAATACAGCGAACATGAGCTGAAGTTCTTATGGAGTCCCCCACAACACTGCCTCCAACATGCAATTAGTCCATTCCATCGCATCCTTTATTAGAAGTCTGTGCTTGTAAGCATTTCTAAACAACAAAAACAACTCACCATCAAGTAAGCAGGTCCTCAAAACTTGTTGCACCTCTGACATGAGAGCTAAAGAACTAGCAAATAAAATCTCTCTCCTTTGGACGGATTGTCAAAATACATACATCCATTTCTCAGAATGGACTGTGCATTTATTCTACGGGTCCACGTTCGCACTCTCTTGTTGTAAATGTAAAATCGTGACAAGTCTTGGTACAACAACTCTCGGGTCTCCGAATCACCACTTCTATTCAATTCAAAAAAAGTTGTCAAGGTGGTATGTGAATGACCTTCTACGACCTCCTCTAAATCGGATCCCTCATTATGTTGGATTATTCTCCTTCTTACTAATCAACTAATCGGTTTTAATCCTCATCCATTTTATCCAGTTTTACAGATTTTCCCATGTTTTTATACAGTTTGTAGAATTACAAGTGTTTTTACATAATCTGCAGAAATACACGAAGTTTGATAACAGTGTCGCATTTTTCACCGGTCGGAAATTGCAAGTAAATATGCAGAGTCACATCTTTCGCTTTTTTCAAAGTGCCTCAAAGGTTCATGAAATGACTCTCGCAAAGTCTGGGGCTACCCTAAATAAAATTTAAGGACACTGTCGGATTTTTTGCAAAATGCCAACACTGTCGCATTTTTGCGACACATTCACTTGTGGCAGTTTTAGTTCATTTCTGTAGAGTGACAGTTTTAGTTCATTTATGCAGACAAACTATTTACGGCCAATTTCCACTGCTTATCAACAATCAATTTATAAGAAGGAACTGGATGGATGCCAGCAGACACCAGTCAACTGGCGATCGCATTTAACGACCTAATTGCTTAGTATATATAGTTGTTCATATTCATACAGTTTTCAAGTTAAGAAGTTCAAAAATCAATGCTCTCTCTCTCTCTCTCTCTCTCTCTCTCTCTCTCTCTCTCTCTCTCTCTCTCTCTCTCTCTCTCTCTCTCTCTCTCTCTCTCTCTCTCTCTCTCAAGCCTGCGAGCTTCAACACAACTAGAAACTCTGTGTTTATCCACGTAGAGTATCGACGTGAGACCCGACACTTAGTCGATTTTCTGAAATTTTGTTTGCATGGAACATCCACGCCAAATTTTTTTTGAAAATGCCTCCGGCCAGTCTACCGGTGTTTTTCTGACACGGCGCCGAAAAATTTATGTGCGTGGATTATCCACGCAAAATTAAATTTTGAAAATTCCGGCAACTGTTTGGGAAGGAAGGTTGGCGGCGCCGGAAAGCAGTTTTGGCATGAATAATCCATGCAAATTTTAGTTTGTTCACCAGACAAGACTAAAGATATCCACGCGTGGATATCTTCTGCATGTATTATCCACTTTTTTTTTTTTCTTTTGTTTTTTGCATGTTGATAATGACATGAAATTAGTTGAATAAATATATTTCTAAAGTGAATTATAATATGATTAAGCTATATATATTTTTTTCTAAAGTAAATTATATTATGATGAGAGTTTTTTTTTTTTTTGCATGTTTATAATGAAATGGAATTAGTTAAATAAATATTTTTCTAAAGTGAATTATATCATGGTGTTCCTAGATGATTGGGATTTTTTATGAGGGCGGCCACCTACTTTTATAAGACAGTTGACTCAAGCTACCAAGAGGGTAATTATGCATGATCTAAGGCTTTGAGAGCCAGGGGTTTAGGGTCTACCCTAATGGCACTCTACCTAATCTCATATCCGAGATCATTTGATATGGATTGAGAGCTCATTTTGTACATACTTCGAGAGACTATCAAGAGATGGTGATTTTGGCAAGTTTTCTCTTTAATGAGGAATTGATGAACGATGAATGTGATATTTTTTGTGTCTAATGGAAGGTTTTAACATGGTATCAGAGCCCAAATGCAACCATCAAGGCTCAAATACAAGGAAGAAAGAAGCAATTACAATTTGATGATTGTTTAATTTTTATTGCCCTTATTACTACCTTAAGTTTGATGATGTTCCTTCAAGTGTGAATGAAACTGTAGCAACAAAAGAATGATTTGATGTAATGAATTGTGAGGTGAGTACATGATGCATTGTTTGTAAAATTTTTGTAAAATTATTGATCCTCCATCAAAGATACAAAATGTTATTGTTTGCAAATGGGTCTTTAAGATCAAGCTTAATCAAGATAATAGTGTGAACAATTATAAAACAAGACTAGCTGCCAAGGGATATGCTCAATTCAAGGGGATTGACTATAATAAAACACTTGATTCTGTCATAGTTTGTAGTGGTGATTTCATTAACTCACATGCTTTTAGTGATTTACTGCCTTTGCAGCATTTGTTAAAAAAAGAGAATTTTCTTGGAACATGAAGCGTACATCTATCTTCACCGACATTCTCCAAGAAAATGGGATTGAAGTCAAACTATGTCTATTCTTTTCACTTACTTGACCATAAATGAGACTCTATTTTGGGTAAATAACAATCATTTGAAAGCATTGCAAGAATCAATTCCATTCAGAATTGCAATAATCAATTTTTATTCAGAATTACAAAAATCAATTTCATCAGCGACAACATCTTGCAATTCATCTCCTCTTAGATGATTTTCATCATCACTCTCACTTTCAAAAATTATTTCATCATCCTGACTATTAAAATTTATATTCTCAACATGTATGGAAGTGGGTGCTTCAAGTATGGTTTGACGATTTATTACATCTCTAGGTAGCTCAATCTCATAGTTAAAATGGTGGTTTTCCATTTCATTCTCAACATTTGCACCCTCAAATACTCGTCGTGAAAATGGTTCAACTTGAGCTACAAACCACCATATCTTATTTAGTCGATCTGGTTGAAAAACACCTGCAAAAATCACTATTTTAGAACATATCGAAAACTCAAATACTTAAGTCACTTGCAATAAAATTAAAAACATTATAGCATAGCATGCGCACCTGCTCATAGTGAGGAGGCAACACCAATGTGTCAACGGACTCCATACTCAATGTTTTTGATGAATCAATCGCAAAAAATTCACTTGGATCCGATTTTACGGTTGCATTTGGCCCTCTACAAACTACCTTGAACCATTTCACATCAAATAAAAAATAGTGTCCACTTTCACCAAATGACACATCATAAATATTTTGTATAGTTCCTACGTATTCTATATCTCATGAGATGGGATTCCGATCTCGTGCACTGCTTTGACTTTCTTGTTGGAAAGATGCTATTACACCACAATCGTGTGTGTGTCTCTTGTTATCAATCCTTTCAAAATGAAAGTGGAAACCAAAAGCCCATATAGCATTATACATTTTGCACTGCCACATGACAAACACGAATCTCATAAATAATCATTGTGAATGAACATGGTGTTTCAAAATGATTAAACAAATATTGTTATATACAAGAATGTTATAATAATAAAGTATATAAAGAATAATACCTTCCATTCGCATCCTCTTGCAAAGTCTCATTCTGCGTTTGATATTTTTTGTCCCTCTTTTGTTTTTTTTTGTAGTGTGTCATGCATCCACTCTATAGTGCATTGCTTGGGCAATGGCTCAAGATCATGTGAACTTGAGGCCATGTGTCTACCTCTATTATGTCGTTGGCGCTTTCTAGACGAGGCCCTCTTTTTTTCTTCTTCTTCATATAGGTCTAACCATTTATCCATAACTCCACAATTTTATAAAGCATGAATGTAGAAATTTTTTCTCCTTGGAAGGGTGCCAACCTATGGACCTTTCCCATCCCTTGAGATTTTTCACTAGTTACCCCTCGGCTTCCTCATCACACCACAATAGTGGAGTGGATGGATGTAGTTTGTGCAAATGTACCTTTCCATCAAGAATATCCACCTAAAAAGTCACAAATGGTTAAAAATAAGTGTTTTATTTAATGAGTTCATGTATCAATTGATTTAGTTTAAATACACATGCAAAAGATAATTTATGCACTTATACTTAGTGTGCATTGGACCAGCAACAAAAACTTCTTCAACCAAGTGCACCAATAGATGCACTTGTGAGTCCATGATGGAAGTCGAAAAATATCTCTCAAACATGCACACAATCTCCACCATATCCTCATGTCTCTTGCGAAGATCCAGCACACGGATTTCTTTTGAACACATCCATCTGCAACATATTTAATCCATTTTATGTCTATTTGAATTTCCAATCAATAAATACTAAATAGAAAAATGCACCAAGTACATGTAAATACCTGACAATGATTGATAGTTTGTATATGGTCTCACAAATATCTTTTAACAAGCACCCACGAATTGACAATGTATAGATGAATTGAATCATCTTTAGCCAATCATGAGATTTGAGACCTTGCAACTTTGCATCCACTGTGAATGATGACCGTAGAGAATGGGCAAAACCAGTTGGTGTTCTAATGTCATGAATAATAGAGTGCATATGGTTAAACTCCTCCTTAGTGAATGTCCAAGGTACTTTTGGAGCAAGATCTTCACCATGTTTTATCCAATATTCTTTTGCGGTGTTTGATTCTTTTAGATCGTGCCTTGCAACAATGGTATCTTTTTCACCAATCAAATGTTTCCAAATAGATTCACCCACATTTTTAAATATGTGCACAAGTAGCTGATTAATCAAAAGGTTATTCCAATATTCCAAATGATGAAATATAGATAATCTTATCATACCATCGATTGGCTTTGCTTGAGATTCCTCCCATAGTATTCGCCAATCTTTCACGGACATCCTCTTTGGAGGCATCTCTCTCTCAACTCTTCCTCCAAAACCTTTTCTATGAGTGTCTCTGAATGGATGGCCTTCATGCAAGTATTTACGATGATTTTTATAAACCACTTTTTGGAGACTAAAAGAGTATCTTCCCACGAGATTTGGCCCGCACAAAAAACAAGCATTTTTTCCAGCCGTTTGAAAGCCTGCCCAATAAATGAATACTACCAATCACTATTAAAAAAAGTATATGTCAAAGAATAATTATAGCCATTGTAGTATATCATGTAAATGTCAAGAATTACTAGTTGTACGTAACTGTTAACAAACTCCTATGTACACAAGATAAATATTGTTTGGATAATTAGCTGAGCATTCTAATCCTGGTTAATCATGCATTGTCCACATTACAATGGAATGTAGTGTAAACTCCCTCTCATGTAAGGGGCGCAAAATGTCATATGCTTTTATCCCCTTCCACAAATCTTCCAACTCGTCAATAAGCAGTTCAAGATACACATCCATGTTCTTAACCTTGCGTTGGCCAGAAATTAAAAGTGCCAACATAATGTGTCCCTTTTTTGTACTCAACCAATGAGGAATATTATAATTTACCAAGCAAACAGGCCAAATGGACCACGCAGTTGTTCGTACACCAAAGGAGTCCACACCATCTGTTGCAAGACCAAATCTCAGATTTTTTGACTCATTGGCAAAGCTTGGATACTCTTTGTTGATGTGTTTCCATGCAGGTGAATTTGAAGGTACCCTCATCATTCCATCCGTAGAGGTATGGTGTGCATGCCAATCCATAAGTTGTCAAGTGATCTACAACCAAATAAACGTTGCAATCGTGGAATTACTGGAAAATGTCGTAAAACTTTGCACAGAATGGTTGCCCCTTGCAAATCATATCTATATCGAGGAGTATCACAAATGGGACATTTCTTGAGTGATTCGTACCATCCTCGATATAAAATACAATCTTTTGGACGGTACAATCTCAAGCATGACCTAAAATTATAAATTATCATAAAAACAAGTTATCTTATCATTTGGATCACAAAAAATGCACGTATCATAGTGAAGAAGTCAAGATTACCAAACTGCTCTAATAAATTATAAGGCATTACTATGGAATGGTGAATAGTATGTAAAAAAGCTCTTCCCCACCTCAAGTTATGTGAAAATCCAATATGTAATAAGAAAGATGATTGAGCATTTTTTCCCTAACTTTTCAATCTAACCTAACCCTAGAGTTTCGCCAAGCTGGTGGGTAGGTAGATCAACCACCTCTATGAGATTTTGGAAGCGTACTAATTATGATTGACGAATCATAAAATTCTAAATTTTTATGATTGACAGATCATAAAAAGACACATTATTGTCATTAGACGATTATAAGAAAAGGTGATGAATCTTATATATGGTGAATAATTTGTGATCTATTGAATGAGTCAAAAATTTTGGTAAGTTTGTTGGAAATCTAAATTTCTTTACTCTAGTGTTTAATTGAGAACGTACGAATCAAAAACCAGACTTGGAGTATTGGCGAATTACCTGCTAGCAAAGATGTAGTTGACTGCAAATGGTTTTTCAAAATCAAGTACAAGGCAAATGGAAGTATCTATCGAAGAAAGGCTCGACTTGTCGCCAGAGGATTTTCTCAGGTACACAACGTCAATTACACTGAGACTTTCAGTCCAGTAGTTAAACATTATTCAATTAGACTTCTATTGTCATTTGCTACTGCAACAAATTTGGAACTACATCAAATGGATGTACAGACAACATATCTTAATGGAGTTATCGAAGAAGACATTTACATGGTGCACCCCGAAGGTTACAATATCGAAGGTAAACACAACCATGTATGTAAACTCCATAAAGCACTTTATGGCTTGAAGCAATCTGCTCGAGCATGGTTTCAAAGGATCAATACTTTCCTTATCGATCACGACTATAAAATCGAATTCTAATGTCTACTTCAAGGTAGTGCACAACATTCTTTTATTATCATCACTTTGTATGTGGACAACACATTGCTTTTCAACAACAGTATCAATCTAGTAAACTCTTATCAAAGTTGTGTGATATCTTCGAGTTACTATGGACTTTTGCATTCGTTATGGAGTAGTCGACAACAACAAGCTCAATTTTCTAAATGGTTATTCAGATGCAAGTTGGTCAAGACATGTAGACACTCATAAATCCACTTCTGGATTTACATTCTTTCTCAACAAAGGTCTTATTTCATGGAACAGTCGCAAGCAAACTTGGATAGCTGTATCTTCCATTGCATCAGAGTATATCACACTCGCTCAAGCTACAAAAGAAGCAGTATGATTGAGAAACTTACTTTCAGATCTCAATCTGAATCAATATGTCTGACAAGTTTATTCTGTGACAATCAAAGTGACATTGCTTTATCAACTAACCCTAGATTTCATTCTAGGAGTAAGCACATTGAAATCGAGTATCACTATGTCATAAGCAAAGTTCTCGACAAAGAGGTTGACTTGCAGTACTGTCAAACGTAAGAAATGACATGAAATATATTTACTAAAGCATTAAGCTTGGATACACACAGAATTTTGTGCAGAACTAAGTTTGAAGGTCAAAGATTAAGGGTGAGTGTTGGTTTATTCTACTATCTAAGTGGTTCAACCGAATAATCAATCTTTAATCTTCATCCACTTTATTATCCAATTCTACAATTTTGCTAGTGTTTTCTATATAGTCTACAAAAGTACTCGATAATCGCTCACAGGTGGCTCCAACATATCAAACATCATCCGACTTATCGACGACGACGACAACAAAAGTCGAAGACTTCGGCCATGTTGATGAACGACCATTATTGTTCCACTTGAATCGAAACTAAAGACTTGTCCTAATCATGTCGCAAGTAAATTTTCAATAATTCCTAACTAGATGGATGCCAACACAATATAACCAACTAGCTATTGCGATTTGCGACCTGATTAATTTTCCTACTCGATGTGCATTAGTTGCTTATTATAAATAGCTGATCATCGTAGACTTTAATAACTCTCTTTCTCTTAGAAAGTCTTTTTCAGAGTTCAATTAGAGTATTACTCTTCGCGCTTACTCCTTTACAGCGGATGTACATCAGACATAGTTTCTAGTTACTCAAAGATAGCATAGAGTATGCAATTTCTATCCGCAATTGTCTTGTGCTCATCATCATCTGATCTGTACATACTACTTGCTGAATCAATCTATCCTTCTTACTGCGTTCAATATTATGTCAAAATGTATGCATCTCTGTGATTGTTTGTAGCTGATAAATCTCTTATACTTCATTGTTTGGCTACAAAATCACTTTACTGCTAACGATTTCAAAGCTGGTTGCTAAAAGATTGAACATGACTTCTGTCATTATGTTTTGTTCAATATTGATACACGTAGTCATGCATTAGGAAAGGAGGATAATTCCGTTGCGTTCGATAAGTCGCTTGCGCACTTCTCTCCCTCTATTTTCCCAACAAAATTTACATGATTAGGCATAGGGCTAAACATATAGACACGTGTCATCACTTAGAAGTGGTATTTAAAAAATAGCTAGTATTGTGAAAATTCAATGTCTCCACAATATCAACTTCACTGTAGAGCGTCACATGTCTATCTGACCAAAAAAATGCAAAAAATAGGAGATTTGACTCTCATTTTCAAAGAGAATCGATCAAAAACAAGCAAATTGTAATTCTTAAATCTACAAATCCTACTTTTGATAGAATTCTATAATATATCACTATGAATTTTCCTACAATACAACTCTTCCTAACCAAGTCACTAGAAATGTTTATCCCAAGATTTGATCATGGGATAGGATTTCAACTTTGTAGGGATAGTTGGCTCAATAATTAGTTCTATACTTCTAAGACCAATATCAATGAATCATTGTGAGCTTCTATCATCTCATCTTCACATGGGTGAAGAGCCTTTTTCTTCTGAATATGCAAATATTCGCAACGTAGAGAAGCAAAAAGTCATTGGTTTTTAAAGCCTTTATGATGGCTATGTGGATCATGTGATGGAGATAATCCTGTTACACATGCTTATTCGCGATCTTGAAATGTGAATGTATTAGGATATGTCACCTATTTGCACAGGATATAGGATCTAGAGAAGTTTACAAGAACAATGTCAAAATTTGTTGTACTTATTTTTTTCTAAGGACAGTGTCCCAAATGGACCTGCAAATTATTACAATCTGATCAACTATACTGGCCTTTGTTATACAACATACGTAGTAGTGTCTACATTGCAGATGTTAACCTATCCTAGGGATCTTCATAACACGAGAGTTGCACTTCAACTTTCTTTTTTTCCAAAACCTGCCCAGTGGCATTCAGATCTATAGCTGCTGCTAGTTCTAGTACACCCCAAATCAATCAACCACATGTCCTTTTGATGCCCAACATAGTCAATAATACCTACAAAAGGTGTACACGTCAATCCCATACAGCTTCAGATATCATGATACTACATGTGCATTTTAAAGCTCAAAGCATTTTGTGTATTTGATGTATAAGCAATAGTACACTATCAACAGCAACACGCTCGACTCCGAATAGTCGAAGGCTCCCCACGTCCACTTCTTGTACTGTGCAACCACTTGGACAATGACAACAGCCGCCACAATCTACCCAAGACGACGCAACATCTCTATTCTCTTTTGTACATACATCTACAATAATGAAAATTATATATAGATGATGATCATTGTAATATACAATATGAGAAAATGATCAAAGATAGACACTGTAGCTGCTTTCACACATCTATTCTTGTTTTCAGACTAATTGTCAGAAATAAGCTCATAGCTTTTATAGAGTAGAGTTAGCTTCTTGAGCAAGTGATTTCGTCCGCATTTGTCTTGTGCTCATAGCATCTATGTGACTTGTATCTTCATACATTCATTTGAATCAACTATTGTCTTGTTATTGTGTTTAGATCTTTGTCAGTGTTGCATGCTTTTGCTATTTCGTTTTATGTCCGACTCTCTTATTGTTTTGTCTGACTGTCTTCTGTTCTTGCTTTTTCAAAGTGAAAACACATTTTCTTTGTGTTCGCCTACATGACCCTTTGTGATCCTTGTAATGTACGCACTGAGAAGATTTCCACCACCATCTCCCAAAAAATTTATTCTCTCACTAGGTTAAAAAAGAAATCCACTAATGGACCCCATCTTCCTAAACACTTGTTATATTGATGTACTTCTTAGCCCTCCCTAAGTTCTTTTCCAAAATTTGTCTCACTAGCTACTCACTTGATGTTCACACAAGTGGCAAGATCCTCTTGATCTTTGTTCAAAATAACACTCAAGAAGGATTCTACAAAACAATGCTCAAAAAATTGGAATTGATTTGTACCTAGAAACTCACAAAGGTTTCACTTGTCTTGATTATCTCAAATTTTGCTTCTATCCCTCTCAATGGACTTCTAGCCATAGTTCTTACATTCCCTCACAAAGATGAAATAAAGATAAGATGAGATTCTATCCAAGCTTTATCAAATCAAGTCAATTTTCACAATTTTTGGACAAAAACATGGCTAAAACTTACTCCTTCCTCTTGATCGTTTTTCAAGACCTATAAATCACTTTTAGAGGGCTTTATCCCAGTCTAAATTCATTAGATTTGATTACACGAAGTCCAATCTAATTAATGGCATACAAACGTTGATGCTTTTCCTAAATCTAGCACCAAAAAGCTCACCAAGATCAATCGCTATGAAATTCTTTGGATCTCATGAAAAATGAAGATTATTTTGAGGTACAGGGCTGTCCACACGTGTGAATAGTACAGAATCTGACCCTAACCAAGTTCGGTCCCCAAATTTCCACCCCTTCTATCGACTTCAAGTTGTCCCTCCAATTCTAGATTTTAGCACCAAAAACTTGCTAAAATTGGATTGTATAAATGATCAATGATTAACTCTTGTACCTCGCTCTGATACCATGGTAAAGTACAATATCTTTAACCTTACTTGAGCCTTTTAATGACTCCCAAGAGAGATTGATTGTTTGGTTATAGCTTGAATGTAAAACTAGACGACAAAGCTTGATCTAGATTAGCATTTCTACACACAGCAATCAAGGGCAATAAAAAATCATTGATCTACATGAAGATCCAACCCCCACGTGTGTGGTACAATCTCCAGCATGACCTAAAATCATAAATTATCATAAAAACAAGTTATCTTATCATTTGGATCACGAAAAATACGCGTATCATAGTGAGGAAGTCAAGATTACCAAACTGCTCTAAAACATTATAAAGGAATTCCTATGGAATGGTGAATAGTATGTAAAAAAGCTCTTCCCCACCTCAAGTTATGTGAAAATTCAAATATGTAATAAGAAAGAAGATTGAGCATTTTTACCCTAATTTTTCAATCTAACCTAACCCTAGAGTTTTTCCAAGTTGGTGGCTAGGTAGATCAACTACCTCTATGATATTTTGCAATCCTACTAATTATAATTGACGAATCATAAATTATAAATTTTTCTGATTGACACATCATAAAAGGACACTTAATTGTCATTAGATGATTATAAGAAAAGGTGATGATTCTTATATATGGTGAGTAATTTGTGATCTATTGAATGAGTAAAAAAATTTGGTCAGTTTGTTGGAAATCTAAATTTCTTTACTCTAGTGTTTAATTGAGAACGTATGAATCAAAACCTAGACTTGGAGTATTGGCGAATTACCTAATAGCAAAAATGTAGTTGATTGCAAATGGTTATTCAAAATCAAGTACAAGGTACATGGAAGTATCTATCGAAGAAAGGCTCGACTTGTCGCCAGAGGATTTTCTCAGGTACACAATGTCAACTACACAGAGACTTTCAGTCCAGTAGTTAAACATTATTCAATTAGACTTCTATTGTCATTTGCTACTGCAACAGATTTGGAACTACATCAAATGGATGTACAGACAACATATCTTAATGGAGTTATCGAAGAAGACATTTACATGGTGCAACCCGAAGGTTATAATATCGAAGGTAAACACAACCATGTATGTAAACACCATAAAGCACTTTATGGCTTGAAGCAATCTGCTCGACCATGCTTTCAAAGGATCAATACTTTCCTTATCGATCATGATTATAAAATCAAATTCTAATGTCTACTTCAAGTTAGTGCACAACATTCTTTTATTATCATCACTTTGGATGTGGACAACACATTGCTTTTCAACAACAATATCAATCTAGTAAACTCTTATCAAAGTTTTGAGATATCTTCGAGCTACTATGGACTTTTGCATTCGTTATGGAGTAGTCAACAACAACAAAATCAATTTTCTCAATGGTTATTCAGATGCAAGTTGGTCAAGAGATGTAGACACTTGTAAATCCACTTCTGGATTTACATTCTTCCTCAACAAAAGTCTTATTTCATGGAACAGTCGCAAGCAAACTTGGATAGCTCTATCTTCCATTGAATCAGAGTATATCACAGCCACTCAAGCTACAAAAGAAGCAGTATGGTTGAGAAACTTACTTTCAGATCTCAATCTGAATCAATATGCTCTGACAAGTTTATTCTGTCATAATCAAAGTGACATTGCTTTATCAACTAACCCTAGATTTCATTCTAGGTGTAAGCACATTGAAATTGAGTATCACTATGTCAGAAGCAAAGTTCTCGACAAAGAGGTTGACTTGCAGTACTGTCAAATGTAAGATATGACATGATATATTTTTACTAAAGCATTAAGTTTGGATACACACAGAATTTTGTGCAAAACTAAGTTTGAAGGTCAAAAATTAAGGGAGAGTGTTGGATTATTCTACTATCTTAGTGGTTCAACCGAATAATCAATCTTTAATCTTCATCGACTTTATTATCCAATTCTACAATTTTGCTAGTGTTTTCTATACAGTCTACAGAAGTACTCGATAATCACTCACAGGTGGCTCCAACATATCAGACATCATCCGACTTATCGACGACGACGACGACAAAAGTCGAAGACTTCGGCCATGTCGATGAAAGACCATTATTGTTCCACTTGAATTGAAACTAAAGACTTGTCCTAATCATGTCGCAAGTAAATTTTAGGGATGTCCTAATAGATGGATGCCAGCACAATATAACCAACTAGCTATTGCGATTTGCGACCTGATTAACTGTCCTACTTGATGTGCATTAGTTGCTTATTATAAATAGCTGGTCATCATAGATTTTAATAACTCTCTTTCTCTTAGAAAGTTTTTTTCAGAGTTCAATTAGAGTATTCCTCTTCGTGCTTACTCCTTTACAATGGAAGTGTATCAGACATAGTTTCTAGTTACTCAAAGATAGCATAGAGTATGCAATTTCTATCCGCAATTGTCTTGTGCTCATCATCATCTGATTTGTACATACTACTCGCTGAATCAATCTATCCTTCTCATTGCGTTCAATATTATGTCAAAATGTATGCATCTCTGTGATTGTTTGTAACTGATAAATCTCTTATACTTCATTGTTTGGCCACAAAATCACTTTACTGCTAATGATTTCAAAGCTGGTTGCTAAAAGATTGAACATGACTTCTGTCATTATATTTTGTTCAATATTGATACGCGTAGTCATGCATTGGGAAATGAGGATAATTCCGTTGCGTTTGATAAGTCGCTTACTCACTTCTCTCCCTCTACTTTCCCAACAAAATTTACATGATTAGGCATAGGGCTAAGCATCTAGACACGTGTCATCACTTAGAAGAGGTATTTTACATAGCTAGTATTGTGAAAATTCAATGTCTCCACAATATCAACTTCACTATAGAGCGCCACATGTCTATCTGACCAAAAAAATACAAAAAAATAGGAATTTTGACTCTCATTTTTAAAGAGAATCGATCAAAAACAAGCAAATTGTAATTCTTAAATCTACAAATCCTACTTTTGATAGAATTCTATAATATGTCACCATGAATTTTTTTAAATTCTCTTTGAGTGCTTGAAAAAATGTTTTTGTACTCCCTTCAACCTAAAGCTCTGAATCTATTATACTAACAATGATTCTCCCAAAAACCAAGGCTCTGATCCCAAGTTTTGAAATTGATTTCAAAATTGACAATGTCTACAGATCTACTAATCAACAAAATCACAAGAAAACAAGAGCAAGAGCAACTCTCCACGCAAGCATAAGCTCCAAATGATAATTAAAAGCTAAATACTCATTAGGACTTTGAGTAGCTACCATCCCATCAATCTACTGGTTGAGAGAGAGAGAGAGAGAGAGAGAGAGAGAGAGAGAGAAAGAGAGAGAGAGAGAGAGAGATGATTATTAATAGAAATGGTTAAGCAATGCATTAATAACTATAAATTATTCATATCATACATTGATCTTTAAAGATATAAAGACTCTAATAACATGAACATGTAAACTGCATTCTCAAACGATGGCAAATGAAATGATACAAGCCATGTAAGCATTTAAGATAGACATTTAGAAATCGCTCTTCCTAACTTTCAAATGACAAGTACATGGACTCTTTACGATTGCATGATTGAAAGACAATTAATACTACTTTATTAGCATCAACCTCAAGGTCGAGATCAATAGACTTATTTTTAATACAAGAGAGAAGATATTTTTGTGCTAGAATCAAAAAGTGCAGAGCAAGTTTGTGTGTGTGTGTGTGTGTGTGCTTGAGGAATACATTCATCAAAGTATTATCAGGAGGTTGCTGCAGAAGCATTGAATATCATGGCAGGATTTCTTTGGATGAGGTTAGCGATTCTGGTTTTCGTAGCGACGGCCGCCTTGCACCCACAGCGAAGCTTAGCTTCTGACGAGGATCCATTACAGGACTTCTGTGTGAAGGACACCACCCAAAAGCTCCACGTGAATGGATTTCCATGCAAAGATCCTGCTCAAGTGCAAGCATCAGACTTCGCATCTGATTCTCTGAAGAAACCCGGAAATACTTCCAATGCACTCGGCGTAGCAGTCACACCGGCCAACGTTCTCACCTTCGGAGGACTCAACACTCAGGGGGTCTCCGCTGCTCGAATCGACTTCGCACCCAACGGCCTCAACCCTCCCCATGTGCACCCCCGTGAAACTGAGATTCTCTTCCTTGCAAAGGGCACGCTCCTTGTAGGTTTCGTCACCAGCACGCCGGACAATAAACTCTTCGCGCAAACGATTAAAGCCGGGGAGCTGTTCATCTTCCCCAGAGGCCTCGTGCATTTCCAGCTCAATGTCGGCTACGGCGCAGCTCTGGCTTTCTGTGCCTTCAACAGCCAGAATCCGGGCACCTCGCAAGTTGCAAAGGCGCTCTTTGCCTCCACCCCACCTATCGATGACGCCGTATTAGAGAAGGCATTGCAGCTGAACGCTGCGGATGTGCAGCGTCTCAGATCTCTGATCAGCAAAACATAATTAGCAACATTGTGATCTTAGTAAAGATATGCCCTGAGACTTAATATATATAGCATTCGTGCACACGATGTATAAGTTAAGGACGACGTCTGAAGTAAGACAGATATATAATTTCTGTTGATAAATTATTCATTTGGTTCCGTGCTCTGCTTCAATGATAAATAAAATCGCTCGATCTCATTGTCTAATTTTATGCTCTATGATTTTACATTGAGATTACTGCAGCTTACACAATGTTGCATCGCCTTTTGAGCCTGGCTTCTTGAAAGCTTAGCACTTTTGTTTTTGTAGATAATTTAATTAGAACAACGTAAGTCATGTAGTATCCTATGGTTCGAGTTGTAGATTGGAAGGTTAACACTCTTGCTTTCAAAGGCATGAGATATGGACCTGTTATTTATATATTTTTAGCTCTAGTTGTTTGTTATGAATATGAAGAAGTGTACATTTTTTTTATTACTTAGCAACCTCCCATTGATCAAGCATCTACATGTATGTCATGAATTTATTTCATATTATACAAGATCGTATTTAAGGCATCAAATGTAGGAAAACTTGTTGTTTCTTAAAAAGCTTGTAGTTTAAATATGGTCTTAAATTTTCTGAATTGAACATTTACTTGCTGTATATTCATTGTCATGCCCTTAGTGAATAGAGTGTCTCAACAACATATTCATGTAATATTTTGTATAATGTTTTGCATTTTCAAGGATTTGAAATGTAAACAATCCCTATTTAGGAAGTCAACCCAGGAAATTTTTGAATTCCCTGAATGGGTATTCTTATCCTTACTAGTCCCTAAATTGATCAATTTTGAAAGCTCAATTATAGTGCAAGCTAGCCTTTAGAAAGATACAACATTTTTCTAATGGCTTGTCTAGGCTCACCTGTCTTGATCAATCAATGACAGTCTTCATAGCCAAGAGAGCAAATCAGCTCCTTACATAGGTAAGGTTTATAAACAACAAATTTCAAAAGTGCCATCCATATTTCTTCTATAACATTCGGTGGTTTATACTCCTTTTTATCATCAATCTCAGTATTAAGGCTTTTGCGTTTAGATCTTTGTCAACGTTGCATGCTTTTGCTATTTCGTTTTATGTCCGACTCTCTTATTGTTTTGACTGACTGTCTTCTGTTCTCGCTTCTGCAAAGTGCTAATACATTTTCTTTGTGTTCTCCTACATGACCCATTCTAATCGGCGTAGTGTACGCACTGAGAAGACTTCCACCACTATCTCCCAGAAAATTTATTCTCTCACTAGGTTAAAAAAGAAATCCACTAATGGACCCCATCTTCCTAAAGACTTGTCATATTGATGTACTTCTCAGCCCTCCCTAAGTTCTTTTGCTCACTGGCTACTCACTTGATGTTCACACAAGTGGCAGGATCCTCTTGATCTTTGTTAAAAATAACACTTAAGAAGGATTCTACAAAACAATGCTCAAAAGATTGGAATAGATTTGAACCTAGAAACTCACAAAGGTTTCACTTGTTTTGATTATCTCAAATTTTGCTTCTATCCCTCTCAATGGACTTCTAGCCATAGTTCTTACATTCCCTCACAAAGATGAAATAAACATAAGATGAGATTCTATCCAAGCTTTATCAAATCAAGTCAATTTTCACAATTTTTGGACAAAAACATGGCTAAAACTTACTCCTTCCTCTTGATCGTTTTTCAAGACCTCTAAATCACTTTTAGAGGGCTTTATCCCAGTCTAGATTCACTAGATTTGATTACACGAAGTCCAATCTAATCAATGGCATACAAACGTTGATGCTTTTCCTAGATCTAGCACCAAAAAGCTCACCAAGATCAATCGCTATGAAATTCTTTGGATCTCATGAAAAATGAAGATTATTTTGAGGTACAGGGCTGTCCACACGTGTGAATAGTACAGAATCTGACCCTAACCAAGTTTGGTCTCCAAATTTCCACCCCTTCTAGCGACTTCAAGTTGGCCCTCCAATTCTAGATTTTAGAACCAAAAACTTGCTAAAATTGGATTGTATAAATGATCAATGATTAACTCTTGTACCTCGCTCTGATACCATGGTAAAGTACAATACTTTTAACCTTACTTGAGCCTTTTAATGACTCCCAAGAGAGATTGATTGTTTGGTTATAGCTTGAATGCAAATCTAGATGACAAAACTCGATCTAGATTAGCAATTCTACACACATCAATCAAGAGCAATAAAAAATCATTGATCTACATGAAGATCCAACCCCCACGTGTGTGGTACAATCTCCAGCATGACCTAGAATCATAAATTATCATAAAAACAAGTTATCTTATCATTTGGATCACAAAAAATACACGTATCATAGTGAGGAAGTCAAGATTACCAAACTGCTCTAAAACCTTATAAAGGAATCACTATGGAATTGTGAATAGTATGTAAAAAAGCTCTTCCCCACCTCAAGTTATGTGAAAATCCAATATGTAATAAGAAAGATGATTGAGCATTTTTTCCCTAACTTTTCAATCTAACCTAACCCTAGAGTTTTGCCAAGCTGGTGGGTAGGTAGATCAACCACCTCTATGATATTTTGGAATCGTACTAATTATGATTGACGAATCATAAAATTCTAAATTTTTATGATTGACAGATCATAAAAAGACACTTAATTGTCATTAGACGATTAGGTGATGATTCTTATATATGGTGAGTAATTTGTGATCTATTGAACGAGTCAAAAATTTTGGTCAGTTTGTTGGAAATCTAAATTTCTTTACTCTAGTGTTTAATTGAGAACGTACGAATCAAAAACCAGACTTGGAGTAATTTAAGATAGACATTTAGAAAACGCTCTTCCTAACTTTCCAATGACAAGTACATGGATTCTTTATGATTGCATGACTGAAAGACAGTTAATACTACTTTATTAGCATCAACCTCAAGGTCGAGATCAATAGACTTATTTTTAATACAAGAGAGAAGATATTTTTGTGCTAGAATCAAAAAGTGCAGAGCAAGTTTGTGTGTGTGTGTGTGTGTGTGTAGCCCATAAGCCTAGGAAGATTTCTTTTAAAATTCAAATCCTTTATTAAACCCACAATCAATTACTATCGATACTTCTCTACATGCCTACAGTTGTCAATCACCATGCATTGCACCAAGTTCAAATTGGAGTGCTTGGGCCCTCACAAGGTTATTGCATATTTTTAGCCTAGATCGGAATGTCAAGGCATAACTAGTAATCTCGTACACCAGAGTGCCGACATTATTTTTAATCTTTTTTGTCGTGAATTTATTCTTTCATGCACATTATGGGCAAAAGATGCAAGTTTAAAAAGGTAAACTTTATTACGTGCACCTTCCAATACAAAACAATTGCAAAAATAAAAAAAAGAATAAATAAACGCACGAATTTTGCTTGAGAAAGTAGATGTTTTTTTTGTAAAAATGTTTAAAGTGATTTTACCACACAGAAAAAAATTATATGCTTTTGAGAAACAAATGGTTATTATATATAGGATTTGCCACCTATTTGCACATAATATACTAAATATATAGGCCTACAATACAACTCTTCCTAACCAAGTCATTGGAAATGTTTAACCCAAGATTTGATCATGGGATAGGATTTCAACTTTGTAGGGATAGTTGGCTCAATAATCAGTTCTATACTTCTAAGACCAATATCAATGAATCATTGTGAGCTTCTATCATCTCATCTTCACATGGGTGAAGAGCCTTTTTTCTCTGAATACGCAAATATTCGCAACGTAGAGAAGCAAAAAGTCATTGGTTATTATAGCCTTTATGATGGCTATGTGGATCATGTGATGTAGATAATCCTGTTATAGATGCGTATTCACGATCTTCAAATGTGAATGTCTAAGGATTTGCCACCTATTTGCACAAAATATAGGATCTAGAGAAGTTTACAAGAACAATGTCAAAATTTGTTGTACTTATTTGTTTCTAAGGACAATGTCCCAAGTGGACCTGCAACTGATTACAATCTAATTAACTATACTGGCCTTTGTTATGCAACATACGTAGTAGTGTCTACATTGCGGATGTTAACCTATCCTAGGGATCTTCATAACACGAGAGTTGCACTTCAACTTTCTTTTTTTCCAAAATCTGCCCAGTGCATTCAGATCTATAGCTGCTGCTAATTCTAGTATACCCCAAATCAATCAACCACATGTCCTTTTGATGCCCAACATAGTCAATAATACTTACAAAAGGTGTACATGTCAATCTCATAGAGCTTCAGATATCATGATACCAGATGTGCATTTTAAAGCTAAAAGCATTTTGTGTATTTGATGTATAAGCAATAGTACACTATCAACAACACCACGCTCAACTCCGAATAGTCGTAGGCTCCTCACATCCAGTTCCTGTACTGTGCAATCACTTGGACAATGACAACAGCCGCCACGATCTACCGAAGACGACGCAACATCTCTATTCTCTTTTGTACATACATCAAAACTAATGAAAATTATATATAGATGATGATATTTGTAATATACAATATGAGAAAATGATCAAAGATAGACACTGTAGATGCTTTCACACATCTATTCTTGTTTTCAGACTGATTTCAGAAATAAGCTCATAGCTTTTATAAAGTAGAGTTAGCTTCTTGAGCACGCGATTTCGTCCGCAATTGTCTTGTGCTCATAGCATCTATGTGACTTGTATTTTCATACATCCATTTGAATCAACTATTCTCTTGTTATTGCATTTAGATCTTTGTCGGCGTTGCATGGTTTTGCTATTTCGTTTTATGTCCGACTCTCCTATTGTTTTGTCTGACTATCTTCTGTTCTCGCTTCTGCAAAGGGCAAATACATTCTCTTTGTGTTCAATTACATGACCCATTGTGATCCGCGTAGTGTACGCACTGAGATGATTTCCACCACCATCTCCCTGAAAATTTATTCTCTCACTAGGTTAAAAAAGAAATCCACTAATGGACCCCATTTTCGTAAAGACTTGTTATATTGATGTACTTCTCAACCCTCCCTAAGGTCTTTTCCAAAATTTGTCTCACTAGCTGCTCACTTGATGTTCACACAAGTGGCAAGATCCTCTTGATCTCCAGCATGACCAAAAATCATAAATTATCATAAAAACAAGTTATCTTATCAATTGGATCACAAAAAATACACGTATCATAGTGAAGAAGTCAAGATTACCAAACTGCTCTAAAAAATTATAAGGCATTACTATGGAATGGTGAATAGTATGAAAAAAGCTCTTCCCCACCTCAAGTTATGTGAAAATCCAATATGTAATAAGAAAGATGATTGAGCATTTTTTCCCTAACTTTTCAATCTAACCTAACTCTAGAGTTTTGCCAAGTTGGTGGCTAGGTAGATCAACCACCTCCATGATATTTTGGAATCCTACTAATGAACTCCAAGGCCTTTAGAATAGATGGATACCAAAGGAGACATCTCAACGTGTAAAGTAGTGCCTTATGTGATTGAACAACTGCAGCAAGAGCTTGTGCTTGGTCCTCAAGAGCTTGTGCTTGGGCCTAAAGGCAATGCCATTCAAGCAACTACATGAATAGGCTTGCATTTAGCCTCACCACTAGGATAACTTACATATTGAAACTAAGATTGGATTCGACAACAATGTCAACTTTGCCGCACCCATACTTAAAATATTAAAATCCATGCAAAACAATACAAAACTTTGGATTAGGTGACATCTCAATATTGCAAGTCTCATGAGAGGCTTCAACAACAGGAAGGAGATTTGCACGAAAAACATCACTTGCACATTCTGAAGCTAATGACTATAACAAATAAGTAGACAGGACTGAAGTTCTCATGACCTGTTGGAAACAAGAGGGGGAAGAAGTGGACCCCACCATTCTTATGATGATGTTAATAATAGTTTTCCATTGTGTGGACCTTTCATTTATGAGTAGGTGCAAAAGAATTGAAGGTAGTCGACTGCATGCATCATGATATAGTGGAAAGCAAAAATTATGATGGAAACTACTTAAACTATCTCATGAGCAATTAATCGATGGAAACAATGTAAAACTACTAACTTGAGATTTGTACAAAAGCGGTTCCAAACTGGCCAAACGAATTTGTTTATGAGATTTTCACAAGTGAATGTGTGAATCCTAGATACAAAGTGATTGTTATCTATGAATATTTTATAATTTATCACTCCACCTCATTGTGGGCTCTTACCCATTCCTTAGCTTGGGTCTTCCTTGACATGGGAATTACTATCTTCCAATGCAACCCAAATGTAGGGACACTTGAACAACCTTCAACCGGTGAGTGACACAAATTAGCCCACTAGGTAAAACTCCGCTTATTCAGGTCCTGGTTAAGTCTGGTCCTGGAGTAAGTCATTGTATTTATATTATGGATAAAAGTAGTTAAAGTCTGACAGTTGGTGCCGTGGAAAATATTGAAGGAGTTGCTAAGGGGGAGATGCTAATGGCTGACTTGTAGAGCTTGCCAAGTCAAGCTCAAGAAGTGTGCCATTTCTCAGGGGGACGCGCTCTGATAGATTTTCGTGAGCGTGAAGAAGTGTGGGGACTCGGTGATCATCGTGGATTATCCATATCAAGCAGGCGGGCTTTGGTGCATAAATGGCGAGGGGCGGGCGGGAAGAGATCACGAAATCAAAGCATTCATTCATAGTTCACGCTTGTTTACCTCTCCTGGATCGAACACAATCAAACCTTCAATTACAACGACTTTTCTCTGTTCTTTAGGGGAGTATTGAATTTGTGGGTTGAGAAATACATTCATCAAAGTATTATCAGGAGGTTGCTGCAGAAGCATTGAATATCATGGCAGGAGTTCTTTGGATGAGGTTAGCGATTCTGGTTTTCGTAGCGACGGCCGCCTTGCACCCACAGCGAAGCTTAGCTGCTGACGAGGATCCATTACAGGACTTCTGTGTGAAGGACACCACCCAAAAGCTCCACGTGAATGGATTTCCATGCAAAGATCCTGCTCAAGTGCAAGCATCAGACTTCGCATCTGATTCTCTGAAGAAACCCGGAAATACTTCCAATGCACTCGGCGTAGCAGTCACACCGGCCAACGTCCTCACCTTCGGAGGTCTCAACACTCAGGGGGTCTCCGCAGCTCGAATCGACTTCGCACCCCACGGACTCAACCCTCCCCATGTGCACCCCCGTGCCCCTGAGATTCTCTTCCTCGCAAAGGGCACGCTCCTTGTAGGTTTCGTCACCAGCACGCCGGACAATAAACTCTTCGCGCAAACGATTCAAGCCGGGGAGCTGTTCATCTTCCCCAGAGGCCTCGTGCATTTCCAGCTCAATGTCGGCTACGGCGCAGCTCTGGCTTTCTCTGCCTTCAACAGCCAGAATCCAGGCACCTCGCAAGTTGCGAAGGTGCTCTTTGCCTCCACCCCACCTATCGATGACGCCGTATTAGAGAAGGCATTGCAGCTGAACGCTGCGGATGTGCAGCGTCTCAGATCTCTGATCAGCAAAACATAATTAGCAACATTGTGATCTTAGTAAAGCTATGCCCTGAGACTTAATATATATAGCATTCGTGCACACGATGTATAAGTTAAGGACGACGTCTGAAGTAAGACAGATATATAATTTCTGTTGATAAATTATTCATTTGGTTCCGTGCTCTGCTTCAATGATAAATAAAATCGCTCGATCTCATTGTCTAATTTTATGCTCTATGATTTTACATTGAGATTACTGCAGCTTACACAATGTTGCATCGCCTTTTGAGCCTGGCTTCTTGAAAGCTTAGCACTTTTGCTTTTGTAGATAATTTAATTAGAACAACGTAAGTCATGTAGTATCCTATGGTTCGAGTTGCAGATTGTAAGGTTAACACTCTTGCTTTCAAAGGCATGAGATATGGACCTGTTATTTATATATTTTTAGCTCTAGTTGTTTGTTATGAATATGAAGAAGTGTACCTTTTTTTATTCCTTAGCAACCTCCCATTGATTAAGCATCTACAGGTATGTCATGACTTTATTTCATATTATACTAGATCGCATTTAAGGCGTCAAATGTAGGAAAACTTGGTGTTTCTTCAAAGCTTCTAGTTTAAATATGGTCTTAAATTTTCTGAATTGAACATTTACATGCTATATATTCATTGTCATGCCCTTAGTGAATAGAGTGTCTCAACAACATTTTCATGTAATATTTTGTATAATGTTTTGCATTTTCAAGGATTTGAAATGTAAACAATCCCTATATAGGGAATTCCAACTTGAAATTTCCTAGTTTGCACTCCCTATTTAGGAATTCAACCTAGAAAATTTTTGAATTCCCTGAATGGGTATTCTTATCCTTACTCGTACCTAAATTGATCAATTTTGAAAGCTCAATTATAGTGCAAACTAGCCTTTAGAAAGATACAACATTTTTCTAATGGCTTGTCTAGGCTCACCTGTCTTGATCAATCAATGATAGTCTTCATAGCCAAGAGAGCAAATCAGCTCCTTACATAGATAAAGTTTATAAACAACAATTTTCAAAAGTGACATCCATTTTTATTCTATAACATTCGGTGGTTTATACTGAGGGGCCTTTTTTCCATCAGTCTCAATATCAAGGCTTCTTTAGCAGAGTATTTTGGAATGTCTATGGCCTCCCAATAACCCTCCTTATGAACCTCTTTATAACTCTCGGTTAGCTGGGATTTGCTAAAGGAATGGGCCAAAACAATCTTACGCATGATAATAGCCAACAAGCTGGAGCAGCTTATGGAGGAACAAGGTTTCTTGAGGGATGAGAATATCCAGTTCGAAAGAGAGCTTCCCAAAAGAAAGGCATGCAACAGGACAATGTATGGGCTGGTTATCACATCCGCAAGCAGTTCAAGCGCAGGCAAACCTGTAGCAAGTCGTGCTTGAGAATCATAACTTGAAACAACAATTATTTGATTTGCAGAGGATGCTGCGAGATGAGGAGGCAGAACATCAGAAGTCGCAAAAAGAGGTCAAAGATATGTTAGCGGAGATGGCGAGATTGATAGATAAATTCAACTGTCGACAGGATTTTATACCAAATTTTGCGGGTCAACATCAAGATAGCCGAGTTATGGAAGATCAACCCTTGGGTGTGGTGCCACGTAAATCACGAGCAAAGTGACCTAACACAATGTTGGGCAGGGAGGTAAAGAACTTGTACAGCATTTTGCAACCATGAATATTTCTACGCAACATAGAGCATGCCTAGAACATTGATTAAGTGTTCTTACCAGGGCTAAGGGACATAACAACTGAGGAATGGGAAGAGCCATGGGACTTGGGCAAGTTGTACGATTTTTGGCTAGAGTCGGGTTTGAAGACACATGAAGTACTGGCATGGGCGTTTGTACAGGGCAAAATGAAGGTAAATAATTCTGACAGGATTGAAATCTTAACAGGAAGTTCTATGTTGTTTGCGGCGGAATACTTGTATGAAACTTAGCGAAGTTTCAAGGCACATAATGATGTCCATTACATTATCATTCAAAGACAGTCTAAGTTCAAACCTTGGCTGGTCGAGGCATGTCATATTTTTGACGCCTTATACGCAGTGATAGCACAATATGTGGATGATTCATATCCACTATTATGGAGGGTGTATTGTCATTGGGAGGAGGATTTTCAGCAGCGAGTGCAGCAGACCAAAGGTTGCATCAAAGAAAGAAAGGACAACAAGGGGACTCAACGAATTGTAACATATGGGACCTTAGAGTTTCACAATTTTAAAGTGAGTGAGATGAATCAGACGCAGGATCTATTCTTGAATACACCATTTAATGGCTGAACAAAATGATGTTGACGAAGCAAACACCACGACCAGTATCAGGCATCATAGATGACAATCAGAATCTTTTACTCAGGCCATTGTGGTATGGATCGGCCACCCCCCCACCACAACCCAGGGTTTGGCCATCACCATCTACGACGATGAGATACAAACCGATTGCGATTGATTCACAGGGCAGAGGTGAATCTGTGACTCATTGTTGAAAAATGCATACATCAAGTGAAAGCGAGGGTGAACATGACAGCAAAGACGTCAAGAAGATAAAGCAAAACAAGAAGGCTAACACATGAACTCGGTGGAACTCGATCTCGTCCGCCGGGGATTTGCGTTAGGGCTATTGTGGCCATTGGAATACACATTGTAAATATTGTAAAGATTAAGGGTGAGTGTTGGATTATTCTACTATCTGAGTGGTTCAACCGAATAATCAATCTTTAATCTTCATCCACTTTATTATCCAATTCTACAATTTTGCTAGTGTTTTCTATACAGTCTACAGAAGTACTCGATAATCGCTCACATGTGGCTCCAACATATCAGACATCATCCGACTTATCGACGACGACGACGACAAAAGTCGAAGACTTCGGCCATGTCGATGAAAGACCATTATTGTTCCACTTGAATTGAAACTAAAGACTTGTCCTAATCATGTCGCAAGTAAATTTTAGGGATGTCCTAACTAGATGGATGCCAGCACAATATAACCAACTAGCTATTGCGATTTGCGACCTGATTAACTGTCCTACTTGATGTGCATTAGTTGCTTATTATAAATAGCTGGTCATCATAGATTTTAATAACTCTCTTTCTCTTAGAAAGTTTATTTCAGAGTTCAATTAGAGTATTCCTCTTCGCGCTTACTCCTTTACAATGGAAGTGTATCAGACATAGTTTCTAGTTACTCAAAGATAGCATAGAGTATGCAATTTCTATCCGCAATTGTCTTGTGCTCATCATCATCTGATTTGTACATACTACTTGCTGAATCAATCTATCCTTCTTATTGCGTTCAATATTATGTCAAAATGTATGCATCTCTGTGATTGTTTGTAACTGATAAATCTCTTATACTTCATTGTTTGGCCACAAAATCACTTTACTGCTAATGATTTCAAAGCTGGTTGCTAAAAGATTGAACATGACTTCTGTCATTATATTTTGTTCAATATTGATACGCGTAGTCATGCATTGGGAAATGAGGATAATTCCGTTGCGTTTGATAAGTCGCTTACTCACTTCTCTCCCTCTACTTTCCCAACAAAATTTACATGATTAGGCATAGGGCTAAGCATCTAGACACGTGTCATCACTTAGAAGTGGTATTTTACATAGCTAGTATTGTGAAAATTCAATGTCTCCACAATATCAACTTCACTATAGAGCGCCACATGTCTATCTGACCAAAAAAATGCAAAAAAATAGGAATTTTGACTCTCATTTTTAAAGAGAATCGATCAAAAACAAGCAAATTGTAATTCTTAAATCTACAAATCCTACTTTTGATAGAATTCTATAATATGTCACCATGAATTTTTTTGAATTCTCTTTGAGTGCTTGAAAAAATGTTTTTGTACTCCCTTCAACCTAAAGCTCTGAATCTATTATACTAACAATGATTCTCCCAAAAACCAAGGCTCTGATCCCAAGTTTTGAAATTGATTTCAAAATTGACAATGTCTACAGATCTACTAATCAACAAAATCACAAGAAAACAAGAGCAAGAGCAACTCTCCACACAAGCATAAGCTCCAAATGATAATTAAAAGCTAAATACTCATTAGGACTTTGAGTAGCTACCATCCCATCAATCTACTGGTTGAGAGAGAGAGAGAGAGAGAGAGAGAGAGAGAGAGAGAGAGAGAGAGAGAGAGAGAGAGAGAGAGAGAGAGGAGAGAGAGAGAGAGAGAGAGAGAGAGAGAGAGAGAGAGAGAGAGAGAGAGAGAGAGAGAGAGAGAGAGAGAGAGAGAGAGAGAGAGAGAGAGAGAGAGAGAGATGATTATTAATAGAAATGGTTAAGCAATGCATTAATAACTCTAAATTATTCATATCATACATTGATCTTTAAAGATATAAAGACTCTAATAACATGAACATGTAAACTGCATTCTCAAATGATGGCAAATGAAATGATACAAGCCATGTAAGCATTTAAGATAGACATTTAGAAATCGCTCTTCCTAACTTTCAAATGACAAGTACATGGACTCTTTACGATTGCATGATTGAAAGACAATTAATACTACTTTATTAGCATCAACCTCAAGGTCGAGATCAATAGACTTATTTTTAATACAAGAGAGAAAATATTTTTGTGCTAGAATCAGAAAGTGCAGAGCAAGTTTGTGTGTGTGTGTGTGTGTGTGCTTGAGGAATACATTCATCAAAGTATTATCAGGAGGTTGCTGCAGAAGCATTGAATATCATGGCAGGATTTCTTTGGATGAGGTTAGCGATTCTGGTTTTCGTAGCGACGGCCGCCTTGCACCCACAGCGAAGCTTAGCTTCTGACGAGGATCCATTACAGGACTTCTGTGTGAAGGACACCACCCAAAAGCTCCACGTGAATGGATTTCCATGCAAAGATCCTGCTCAAGTGCAAGCATCAGACTTCGCATCTGATTCTCTGAAGAAACCCGGAAATACTTCCGATGCACTCGGCGTAGCAGTCACACCGGCCAACGTTCTCACCTTCGGAGGACTCAACACTCAGGGGGTCTCCGCTGCTCGAATCGACTTCGCTCCCCACGGCCTCAACCCTCCCCATGTGCACCCCCGTGAAACTGAGATTCTCTTCCTCGCAAAGGGCACGCTCCTTGTAGGTTTCGTCACCAGCACGCCGGACAATAAACTCTTCGCGCAAACAATTAAAGCCGGGGAGCTGTTCATCTTCCCCAGAGGCCTCGTGCATTTCCAGCTCAATGTCGGCTACGGCGCAGCTCTGGCTTTCTGTGCCTTCAACAGCCAGAATCCGGGCACCTCGCAAGTTGCAAAGGCGCTCTTTGCCTCCACCCCCACCTATCGATGACGCCGTATTAGAGAAGGCATTGCAGCTGAACGCTGCGGATGTGCAGCGTCTCAGATCTCTGATCAGCAAAACATAATTAGCAACATTGTGATCTTAGTAAAGCTATGCCCTGAGACTTAATATATATAGCATTCGTGCACACGATGTATAAGTTAAGGACGACGTCTGAAGTAAGACAGATATATAATTTCTGTTGATAAATTATTCATTTGGTTCCGTGCTCTGCTTCAATGATAAATAAAATCGCTCGATCTCATTGTCTAATTTTATGCTCTATGATTTTACATTGAGATTACTGCAGCTTACACAATGTTGCATCGCCTTTTGAGCCTGGCTTCTTGAAAGCTTAGCACTTTTGTTTTTGTAGATAATTTAATTAGAACAACGTAAGTCATGTAGTATCCTATGGTTCGAGTTGCAGATTGGAAGGTTAACACTCTTGCTTTCAAAGGCATGAGATATGGACCTGTTATTTATATATTTTTAGCTCTAGTTGTTTGTTATGAATATGAAGAAGTGTACATTTTTTTTATTACTTAGCAACCTCCCATTGATCAAGCATCTACATGTATGTCATGAATTTATTTCATATTATACAAGATCGTATTTAAGGCATCAAATGTAGGAAAACTTGTTGTTTCTTAAAAAGCTTGTAGTTTAAATATGGTCTTAAATTTTCTGAATTGAACATTTACTTGCTGTATATTCATTGTCATGCCCTTAGTGAATAGAGTGTCTCAACAACATATTCATGTAATATTTTGTATAATGTTTTGCATTTTCAAGGATTTGAAATGTAAACAATCCCTATTTAGGAAGTCAACCCAGGAAATTTTTGAATTCCCTGAATGGGTATTCTTATCCTTACTAGTCCCTAAATTGATCAATTTTGAAAGCTCAATTATAGTGCAAACTAGCCTTTAGAAAGATACAACATTTTTCTAATGGCTTGTCTAGGCTCACCTGTCTTGATCAATCAATGACAGTCTTCATAGCCAAGAGAGCAAATCAGCTCCTTACATAGGTAAGGTTTATAAACAACAAATTTCAAAAGTGCCATCCATATTTCTTCTATAACATTCGGTGGTTTATACTCCTTTTTATCATCAATCTCAGTATTAAGGCTTTTGCGTTTAGATCTTTGTCAACGTTGCATGCTTTTGCTATTTCGTTTTATGTCCGACACTCTTATTGTTTTGACTGACTGTCTTATGTTCTCGCTTCTGCAAAGTGCTAATACATTTTCTTTGTGTTCTCCTACATGACCCATTCTAATCGGCGTAGTGTACGCACTGACAAGACTTCCACCACTATCTCCCAGAAAATTTATTCTCTCACTAGGTTAAAAAAGAAATCCACTAATGGACCCCATCTTCCTAAAGACTTGTTATATTGATGTACTTCTTAGCCCTCCCTAAGTTCTTTTGCTCACTCGCTACTCACTTGATGTTCACACAAGTGGCAGGATCCTCTTGATCTTTGTTAAAAATAACACTTAAGAAGGATTCTACAAAACAATGCTCAAAAGATTGGAATAGATTTGAACCTAGAAACTCACAAAGGTTTCACTTGTTTTGATTGTCTCAAATTTTGCTTCTATCCCTCTCAATGGACTTCTAGCCATAGTTCTTACATTCCCTCACAAAGATGAAATAAACATAAGATGAGATTCTATCCAAGCTTTATCAAATCAAGTCAATTTTCACAATTTTTGGACAAAAACATGGCTAAAACTTACTCCTTCCTCTTGATCGTTTTTCAAGACCTATAAATCACTTTTAGAGGGCTTTATCCCAGTCTAAATTCACTAGATTTGATTACACGAAGTCCAATCTAATCAATGGCATACAAACATTGATGCTTTTCCTAGATCTAGCACCAAAAAGCTCACCAAGATCAATCGCTATGAAATTCTTTGGATCTCATGAAAAATGAAGATTATTTTGAGGTACAGGGCTGTCCACACGTGTGAATAGTACAGAATCTGACCCTAACCAAGTTTGGTCTCCAAATTTCCACCCCTTCTAGCGACTTCAAGTTGGCCCTCCAATTCTAGATTTTAGAACCAAAAACTTGCTAAAATTGGATTGTATAAATGATCAATGATTAACTCTTGTACCTCGCTCTGATACCATGGTAAAGTACAATACTTTTAACCTTACTTGAGCCTTTTAATGACTCCCAAGAGAGATTGATTGTTTGGTTATAGCTTGAATGCAAATCTAGATGACAAAACTCGATCTAGATTAGCAATTCTACACACATCAATCAAGAGCAATAAAAAATCATTGATCTACATGAAGATCCAACCCCCACGTGTGTGGTACAATCTCCAGCATGACCTAGAATCATAAATTATCATAAAAACAAGTTATCTTATCATTTGGATCACAAAAAATACACGTATCATAGTGAGGAAGTCAAGATTACCAAACTGCTCTAAAACCTTATAAAGGAATCACTATGGAATTGTGAATAGTATGTAAAAAAGCTCTTCCCCACCTCAAGTTATGTGAAAATCCAATATGTAATAAGAAAGATGATTGAGCATTTTTTCCCTAACTTTTCAATCTAACCTAACCCTAGAGTTTTGCCAAGCTGGTGGGTAGGTAGATCAACCACCTCTATGATATTTTGGAATCGTACTAATTATGATTGACGAATCATAAAATTCTAAATTTTTATGATTGACAGATCATAAAA
>CM055111.1:33856807-33926199 GCA_029204225.1 Diphasiastrum complanatum | reverse complement strand
CATTTAGGCGGGCTTGGACCTATTTGTACATGGACCGGCATTTTCCTACGGTCTTACAAAATCTGACCTATGTCTAATATTTTTTACGGTTCCTTAGACCGTTTGTACAGATATATTATCCACTACTAATTAACGTGTCTAGCCACTTTAAGGGCGGGCTGAGACCCCTTTTTGGTCCAACATTTTTGCTTCAACTTTCGCCGAATCCACAGTGTTTTGGTGCTCGTTAATTACTCTGTAACTGCTTTTTGCTCCAAATTCCGATTTTTGCCATAAAAAATCGGCTAACATTAGCGACTTCACTAGGTAGTATGGTCCCCATATGGCAGACCAACATCTTTGGTTTCGCAGCCATTGTGTTGATGTCGTCCTTTTCAGCACCCTTAGGTGGGTGATGCTAACCATCCGTATTCCTCTGATAATAGCGGTACTTGGTGATAGTGTTCTTTTCAGCTTCGTATTTTTCTCTTCATTCTTTAGTACCTGCAAAACACCCATCACGTGTTCCTATTTTGGAATATGCACCCATTCCCTGGCAGAGTATGACAGTATGCCCAATTTCAGTTCCATGCATAATTGGCAATGCAAATGCAAGATCTCAGAGTCATTAACATGGATGCAACTTTTCAACAGTGTGTCTAAAGTGCAAAGTGTTATGTGTACTGCCTTCTTCAGGGAGACTGATACAGTTCATGTTTCTCAATACACTCGATTGAACTGAATTTTGTGGCACAATGATTAAACACTCTCAATCTGGACAAAGACTGCACTCAAATGATAATTTCTCATCATGTTCAAAACTATTCGACTCTACTTATTTATCGAATGTACAGAAGGCAACTCTGTCAATGTTTTGGCTAAAATCTTTGATCATACTACTGGGACATGTTCATTCAATAATAATGCCTTCATGAGTAATGCAGACACACTAGTGTGTGAGAACTTGTGATGGATGATGATGATACATCAAGCCTTTCAACTCCCAAAATCTATCCAAATAACTAGATGATTGCTAGAGTAGGATTGATCCAATTAGATGCAATCACGTGTTCACTCTCACTACAATGCTTTCCAACCTCAATTTTAATTTTTTTTCTCAAACCCACCCGATCATGCTAGACACATGTCCTATTGCCTAGGTAAGGAAAATGCTTTTCAAAATCAATGCATGATAGCTAGAATTCCAATAGATAATACTGCATTCATAAGAAAAACTTACAAACCTTTTCATGATGACGATTGAAGACTACGAGACAAGCCAAACAATTTGGCAAACACTGCAAGATAGATTTGAGCACAAATCAAGAACATAAATCTTGCATTTAGACAACCAACTTTTAAATTTGACAATACTAATGAGAACACTCAATATGACACTTGAAGATGCCGCCAAGGTTGCGGTAGATGAGAAACTCACGAAAGAAGAAGTAGATCAAGCCAACAATTCGGAGAGAGCTTTGTTCATCAGAACAGCTATGGTAATAACAGGGAATCAGTACTCAGACATATCACATCTCTTACTCTCTCTCTCACCTATTCACAGATTTCTTCCATAGTCTACCAATGTAATAACTCCCACAACTCACAGCCACATGACAGGGTAACAAAACAAAGTAGAAATGCAGCCACCCATCACACAAAGTAGTAAAGTATCAGCACTACAAAAACTCAGCATTTATCTCACATAACAAAATAGTAGCACCATCCTATCACCCAGACAGCCCCACTCTTCCATTATGATTCTTCTCTTTCTCACATAAGCACCAATTTCAGGATGATAATAGCATAGCGGCAAATAAACACTTCTCAGACTCAACAGCACTTCACTCTTCTATAATTCATTGTTTTTTTGATGTCTTGGGCCTTTTTATAGAGGGTGGTAGAGGGCCACCCTTCATTTTGCTATTTTGTCAAATTTCAGATACTTCTCCTCTTTTTGACATGTGTAAAATATGGTAGGGCCCCTCTGTGTCTACATTTTTGAAACTCCATTATGCCCATTAGAAAAGTGCTATCAAAAGTGTTCTACCACATGCATTGCACTAAATGAAAACAAATGTGTGTTTGGTGTGCCATATGGGATATTGATATGGACCCTGAGAAAATAAAAATGCTCCTAACTTTGATGGCTCCAACTACTATTACCTAATTACAATCTTTCTTAGGGGGTACTGGCTACTATAGACCGTACGTGATGGCATATGCAACGAGAGCTTATCCTCTCAATGGATTATTGAAGAAATATGTAGTTTGGGAATGGACTGATAACTATGAGATGCCTTTAGAGATCTAAAAGAGGCCTTAGCCACAACTTCATTTTAAAACCTCCATGGTATGATTGGAGTTTTTTGTCTTCACTAATCGAAGCTTGCATAAGTTGTTGTTTAGCCCAGATTTGGGATAAAACATATTATCCAGTAACATTTCTTGGAAGAAAAGTCAACATTGGGGAGTACAGGAAAGCTGAGAAGGTGTGTCTCTGCATAGTGTATGCAGCTGCAAAATATCGACACTAGATTTTACATCTAAAAGTGACCTTCTTCACTAAGAGTGAGGCAGTGACCATGATGATGAACAATGTCGAACCTCCAAGTAGATTATCCAAATGGATAACCTCTCTTCAAGAATTTGATTATACTTTGAAGAGTAAACCACCCTAGAAGGGTCTGAATATGATTGTATCTACGAGCAAGGAAATCTAAAAGAGGAGAGCAGTAGCTGGGAGGATGAACAATTTGAAAGAACTTTCCAAAATAGATACATAATTGATTCCTGAATGGTACAATGACTTAGCTCAATACTTGTCCACATTAGAAATTCTTTCTTGTAACTGATTTTTGTTGCATTAACCAGAAAAAGACACCTTAGTTTATGTACATTCATGGTTGGCTATTATCAATGCCCAAGCATTTTGGAGCAACAATTGTAATTTGAGCTCTAGTTTTTGTCAAGACTTTACGTTTGAAACTTTGAACTGGACCTTATGTTCTATGGACATATGGAGTGCAATGATCTTATTGTATGCACCATCATTTGCAACCATTAGCATAGAAGAAGCTCACAACTCTTATGATAAGCTCAAGATTTCAAAACACATCTTTTTGTTGTAAACCCTTTACTTATTTTCACTTATTTGGAGCTACCTATACCTCACAAGAGAGATGAAATTTCAGATTACAAGCATTGTATTGTAATTCAGTTTATGTTGTTAATATAGGCTATACTATTGGTATTGTAAGTCATTTTATGGCAACACCTATAGATATGCATTGGAAGGCAGCCAAACACATTTTGCAAGCACTTCTGATTATGGCTTGGTGTACAGGAAGCATGAAGGTTTACCTGAGTTATGTGGCTCTGGCGATGCAGAATGGGGAGGTGATTGTGATGATCATAGACCTACCACAAGGTATGTATTCCAGTTTTGTGGTAGTTACTTTTCCTGGTCTAGTAAGAAACAAAGTACAGTTGCTTCATCCACAACATAAACAGAGCACAAGGCAATGTGTAGCATAGGACAGGAAGCCATTTGGTTTAGTCAAATATTGGATGAGATGAACATGAAGTAGGAAAAACCTACGACTATACATAGCGGCAGTCAGAGTGGCTTTCAACTAGCGAAGAATTCGGTGTTCCAATGAGATGCCCTTCATATTTTATTGTCTCTTCAAAATGGGACTTTGTCCTTCTAAAATTAGGTGCCCCCTAAAAACTTTGTTGGCCATTGTGATGACTATACAAGCCTTTACTTCCAATTTTGCTAATTTGATATTACAGAACTGGCCAACAACATTATGTGCATACTGTGCTAGAAAATGGTTTGAGAAATACCTATCCGATAGTTGCTACTGAGATTTAATATCTCGTGCTTCAAGCAATTGCTGCTGATGAAACGGGCAAATAAACTTCTATTGCTATACATACGTGAGAAATCACGTGGAGCTTGTGGGATTATTGACATTGTTTACCGTGCAAATGCATGTGTTCTCCTCCGTGATGAGAGCGTCTTTCAATTTGAGCATGTACGTGATATATATATTTTCTCTAATGACAATGTTTCTACTTTCTGTCTATCTCATGTTACATGTGAGAACATGCGAATTTTTGTGACAACATAAAATATGCCCTGTTGAATTATCAGTTCAGCTAATGGAGGAGGGACCTGAGAAATTGGAGGTTCCGGCAACTGCTATTGATGAGCCTTTGCAAAATTAAATGAACAATTACTTGTTCTTAGTGCCAGGGAGGAAACATCGTTATCATGTTTTTGCTGAGAGGTAGCTTCAGAGTTTTGCTTGGTGTCTCATAAATTTTAAGACATTGAATGAATCACCTTTGTTTGTTACTCATCAGCTCTTTACTTATTCGCAGAAATAAGTACAAATTCACAGATGACGAGGAATGTGAAGCTTTTATGAAGGCAACAAGAAATGTTTACGTGGTGAATGGTTTGGAGTGCAAGATAGATTGTAGGACCTCCAAGGTTTATCTTTTTTTCTAAGACTGAATTTGTATTAGACATCGTGTATATGCAGGTGAAAGATCGTGTGAGGCTTCTGGTGATAAACTCTTGTTTGAAAAAAAAAAAGGTACTCTATTGTATTAAATGTTTTTGTTTTACTAAATAGAATGTCTCTACATTCTCTATAGGTCTCATATGTCCTTTCTACTGAGGACCTTCTGTACAGAATGGCCTAAGATGGTTAATTCTCCTCAGGTCAATAATGGAACCCGTAGCATTTCCATGACGTGTGGTTCTAGAGGATCGATAACTAAACAAGATAGAGTTAAGTGGTTCCTTGTATGGTTGGAGGGTAAGCTGACAGAGACGTAACAGTAGGCAATAAAAAATTTTATTCCTGCAACGCTAAGAAAGGACACATCATTTGCCACGTGTTCTAGGGAATATGGTGAAAGCTTGTAACTACGACTAGGAATTTGCTTCAAGATGTGTTAGATGCATTGCAAGTTGTGACTTGATGAAATTATATGACAAGCTCTAAGAGATGTGATGATACCATGGACCTAGTTCCAGCTACTACTTAACCACGATCAGACATTTGTTCCAAAATGTCTAAGATGTGTTGCAAGTTGTGACTTGATGAACTCTTTTGACAAGCTCTTTGAGATGTGACTTTGAGGGTGATGTCGTGGACCTAGTGATTGGCATAGGAGTTAGTTGGATAATAGCTTGAAGCTCAAAAGTTGCATTGAAAAATAGTAATGTTTATGATTCATTGAATGAAATACTCTAACAAATTAGTTGGAAATGATTATAACTTCTGCGCATTCAAGTTGATTATTGGGGTGGCCAAGGCATTAGGATGCCCATTATTAGTTGCTACCAACTAGTCACCTAGTCATGGGTCACATACTTAGAAACTGCTTTGCATAGGAACACAGATCATGCTACACAGTAACACAGACAGAAAACACTCTCCACAGCAAGCTCAAATAACAACTATATTTCTCAAAACGAAATTACACTGTACATATAGTTGCTCATGCAGGCAACCCATGCATGACCCAGGTTGTCGTTGGCGGGATGCATGTCCCGTCGACTTGCCTCGTGGCGAGGCCAACTGATCCTTGTCCACTGATAGGACCCACAATACAGTAACACAGTGATTCTACTTTAATTCTAACTCTCTCCCTTAAATTAGAGTCTGCTTTTTATACAGTCATATACATAGCTCTAAAGTCGACAAACTTTAAGTACAGAAAGCTTTGATCTAAACTTATCAAACTTTTCTCCAGCAAGTGGCTTAGTGAAAACATCAGCTAGTTGTTCTTCTGTGCTACAATGAACAACATGAATTTCATGACTCAACAGCCTCTCACATATAAAGTGATACTGAATCTCAATGTGTTTAGTTCTCGCATGGAACACTAGATTCTTTGCTAGCTGAATGCCACTCTGACTGTCGCTATGTAAAGTCGTAGGGAAGGGAACACTTCTTCTTCTAACTCACCATTTAGAAAAGCAGATTCTAGATCCATCTGATGCAAAGGCCAACTAAAATGTGAAGCTAAAGCAGCAAGTAGACGTAGAGTATTCCACTTACAAACCGGCACAAAGGTCTTCTCATAGTCGATGCCTTTACTTTGTGCATACCCTTTGATCACCAATCTTGCCTTGTGCTTTGCTATACTTCCATCTGCATGGTACTTAGTCCTGTATACCCATTTGCAACCAATGGGTTTCTTGCCAACTGGTGGTTCTACTAAGTCCTATGTGCTATGCTTAGCAATTGACTCCATCTCCTCTCCCATGGCCTTGACCCAAATGTCATAATCCTTCGCTTCACCATAAGTCGAAGGTTCTTTGCTTTGAATAATGCTAGATAAGAGAGCATAATTTGCTTCATAGCTTTCAGGTTGAGTCTTCTCTTTTGTTGATCTTCGCAGCTCTCCCTGGTTAGATGATCATGGAAAGTCATCCATGTCGTGGCTCTCCAACAATCTCTCAAACCACTTAGGGGGCTTCCTGTCAGGTGATCGGTTTCTTGGTGAAAATGTATCCCACGGTACATCCTTCTCCTTGGGTTTGTCACCTGCAACTTCAATTCTTCTTGCACCAAAAGGTTTGTCCCTACCTCTCCAACCTGTCTCTTGAGGTTGAGTAGTAGTATCTTGAGATGTATCCTCATGTTCATCACTCGGAAGGTCAACGAATGGATCATCATTAGATGGTATCCTCACTATACCATCTTTCCCACTGGATTTGTCTATCTTCTCAGCATCCTCGTCTTCAAACATCTTGGATTCATCAAAGATAACATCACGGCTTATATGGATTTTGTTTTCCACTGGATCAACATCTATAGCCCTTCACACGACCATTATATCCTAGGAATATGCACTTGATAGCTTTCACATCAAGTTTACGTCTCTCTTTCTTAGGAATGTGTACAAAGGCCTAACATCCAAAGATTCACAAGTGGTTCACCTTTGGCTTCTTCTTCGTGAATGCTTCCTTAGGTGTTATTTTTGTTATGGCAATGGTAGGACTTCTATTTTGAAGATAGACTATCATGCTACATGCTTCTGACCAAAAATATTTTGGTAGTTTCATCTCAGCTAGCATAGATCTGGCACTTTCCACAATCGTACGATTCTTGCGCTCAGCTACACCATTGAGAGCAGGAGTATGAGCTTGCGTAAATTGTCTTTTAATCCCACATTGATCACAAAGATCATTGAAGTCATTAGATTTGTACTCACCTCCACTATTTGATCTTAGGACTTTGATCTTCCTACCTGTCTAATTTTTGACCAATGCTTTGAAGCTCTTGAAGTTATCAAATGCATCTGATTTCTTCTTCAAGAAGTAGATCCATGTCTTACGTGACATATCATCAATAAAGGTCATGAAATAGAAGGCTTTACCTAAGGACATGGTCCTCATAGGCCCGCATAAATATGTGTGGATTAAATCCAGGATGTTCTTTGCTCTTGGAACACCCCTTTATTGAACTTCTCTCGATGCTGCTTCCCATATACACAAGATTCGCACATGGATTTCAAGTGATCTTCTATGGTAGGCAATCATGTTACCATCTCCAATTTTCTCATCAAACTGAGGCTTCCCAAGTTCAAGTGACGAAGCCTCTTATGCCATAACTCAGTTTGCAATGGAATGGACGATACAAGTCCATGTTGCCCCTTAATTGTAGCATTCAACCTGTACAATTTTGTATTAGGCTCTCTTACTCCATCCGCAATAACTTTGAACTTTTGGTTCACATCTTTCACAAAGCAACGATCATGGGCGAATTCTACTTTCAACTTTTGATCGGTAATGATTCCAACAGAAAGTAGATTTTTCTTCAAACCTGGTACTTAAAGTACCTCCCTGATCATCCTGCTTTTGCCATCAGGTAGTTGAATTGAAACAATGCCTATCTCTTTGATCTTGCACACCTCACCATTTGCTTGTGAAATAGATGTTCCATTATCCAACATTTTCAAGCTACTGAACCAATTCTTGTTACCTGTCATGTGTCTTGTGGCTCTCGAGTCAATATACCATGCTTGATCATCTTGATTAGATGACAATGCAGATATGAAGATGCTAGAGTCTTCAATCTCACCTTCATCGACAAGGCTACCTGCTTGTTTTGGTTTTCCCTTGCCTTGTTCCGCCAGGAATTTGCGACATTCACTCTTCCAATGGCCTTTTTTACCACGATGGAAGCACTTGCCTTTCTTCTTAGTCTTACTGGAAGATCCCTCGTCCTCCTGAGACTTGGCAAATTGTTGTTTAGACTTCTTCTTTCCCTTGCCCTTGCCTTGTTTTTGGCGTGTCGCAAGTGCCTGACGTCAGTATTTTGACGTCTAGCTTTTACCATTTCTCGACGTTGCTCTTCCTGCATCAAGATTCCTGTGAGCTCGTCAAAGGTTGGCAATCTTTCTCTTGATGCTATTCCACTCACAAACATCTGATAGGGTTCTGCAATGCCAGACAATGCATTGTGCTCTAGCTCCACATCACATATGCGCTCACCAATAGAATGTAGTTCATCCCTCATTGTCTTGATTCTGGTCATGTATGTCTAAATGTGCTCTCCTTGTTCCATTCGGGAACTATTCAGCTTTGACTTCAAAAACATGATTCTTGACGGATTTGACATCTCAAACTGCTCCTTTAGCACATCCCATGCCTGTCTGGGTGTAACAGCATCACAAATGTGGGTAATGATGTGATCCTTCACTGACAAGTTAATGAAGGTCAAAGCTTTTCTCATCTTTTTGTCAAACACTTTGATATCCGCTTCATTTGGTGGCCTTCTCTCATCACCTGTGATGACTTCCCACACGTCTTTCTCCATCAGTATATTTTTCATTTTGAATTTCCACACTGCATAGTTAGAAATCCCATCCAATTTGTTACTTTCACTGAAAATGGACTCTCCCATGTTTGCCATCACACAACTGCTTGAAACTTTTGCCGTAGGCTAAAAACAGTATGTCGAGGCCAACAGTGATGTCAGAAGTTGAAAATAGGGACCTGCACTTTTTCCCTTACTAGGCCACTCATCGCTTTTCCACCAATTTGAAAGCCAAATCGGCGTCGCCTTCCGAAATGCACTCAGTCGTCAACTCCCAACAACGTGCCCAGTGGAATGGTGAAATCACTTATGGCGCACTCCGAACACTTTCTCGACTGCAATCACTCTATTTTGCTGCATCATATTTGCAGGTGTTGTCCGGGTGGCATTCATTTGGAGGTTATAGCCTTTCGTTTGGGTCAAAACGGGCAAAGGACCCAAAAATAGGGACTTTTCTAGTTTTTAAAGGGACCCAACTCAACTTTCAGTATGAGAATTTTTAATGAAGTTGAAGGCCATAATGCACTTCACTTTTTCAGGGCCCTCTTCAAAGCCCATCCAATGGCTGAACCAAATCTTGTGGTCCACGTTTCTCTCCCATCACAAGTTCTGGACCGACGATGCATCTGACACCTCATCCAAAGGTTCAAACTGCATCTAGGCATTGAACCGCGCTCATACGGTCGCTATGGCCTTCCAGACGCTATAGTATACGTCGCGTTGGGCGCATGCGAGCTTCCTGCTCTCTCTCACGGCTTCCTCTTCTCTTCTTACTAGCTATGGCTGCCAAGCCCTGGATCTGATCTGGCTTGCTTACTAGCTCGCGGCTACACACGGCCTCTTCAGACCTGATTTGCACTGCTAGGGCACTCTCCTCTAAGTTTTTACAGCTTGCAAAATGGATCAGTATAGAGAGAAATCTCTGATTTTGTCCTCCCAAACCCCAGACCAGGGTTTTTCACACAAATTTGTTCTTGGATTCCAATTCACAATGTTCTGACATGCCTATCCTCTTCTTCTGAGGTCGCCCTACTGCTGGAAAGCTGATGCTTCAATTCGTTCATCAAACGGTATCCGATTGAATGCACACTGACTGCAAACACCAAATAGCCTGCTTCGGAATTTCAAAATTCCATTTGTTGATGATTCAGCCGATAACCCTTGTCTCTGAATCCTCACACAGTCTCAAGCTCACCAAGCTTCTGTGTGCTAAACTCTCTGCATCAGTGTTTCTCTTTCCGTCTTCAACCCGCCGTAAACCCCAAACTCTTAGAAGACACTTCTCCCGAAGCTCTCTTCAATGACGATGTTGTACTGTGTACACTCTCTGTATGACTCTGATACCAACTTAGAATTTTCTTTGCATAGGAACACAGATCATGCTACACAGTAACACAGATAGAAAACACTCTCCACAACAAGCTCACATAGCAACTGTATTTCTCAAAATGAAATTACACTGTACATATAGTTGTTCACTCAGGCAACCCATGCATGACCCATGTTGTCGTTGGCGGGACGCGTGTCCCATCGACTTGCCTCATGGCAAAGCCAACTGATCCTTATCCACTGATAGGACCCACAGTACAGTAACACAGTGATTCTACTTTAATTCTAACTCACATAACACTAGTCATGGATTAAGACGTGAAATAGCTTCATTCTCAACCTTAGCTAGTCTGAGCTTAGACTCCTAACATTTGTTCTCAAAAGTCACATTTAGAGATTGCTAGAGGGTGGATTGTAGGTCGCCTAGAATTAATGAAGGTGAATCATTTGTAGAGAAGGCACAAAGCTAGAAACTGGCAAAATCATTTTGAAGGAGATCCGATGAACAAATCATGGGGCTTACTAAGAAGGGTTTAGGGTTCCATAGTGTCATTTTCTTTTTTGAACCAAATGGAAAAGTTGAGTAACTTGAGTATGGTTTCAACGATGGTTCATTTTCTTTTCTTTTCTTGCATTAATTTTTGGAAAATTTTGGTTTATCGTTGTTTGTAGTAACTATTGTTGTAGATGACTTAATTGATCGAAGAAAAGAGTGTGCCTACTGTAGCAATCACATTATTGACCTTGAGTAAAAAAGGGGTTAAGAGCAATTTACACATGAGCATAGAAGAAGGTTTTCGCATCAAAGGCACGACGAGACAATATGGAACAAAGAAAGCAAATTAGGTTTTTTTTAAGTTTTTCAACACGGACAAGGTCCATATGCAAGGAACAATTTTTAGGTTAGTGTTTGTTTAGATGGACCTAACTCTTGAGAATGACTCGCAAGACCTTAGCAAGCTATCATTTTTCTTGGAGAATTGAACATCAATTGACGAATGTTAAAACTTCACTGAACTTATAGATTTTTTGTTGATCACGATTGTTGTTTGCATGTTCATTTTTGTCTGATGCCAACAACTATTAGTTACTCTTTGCCATAGATCTAAGTACACTAGAATTTGTACCTTTGGTGACATTACTAAATTTCCTTTCCATCACCCATTTGTGTTATTTTTGTGTACCATGTTTTGCACATGCATTTTTGTCTGATGCCAACTATTTGTGTTATTTTTGTCTCGCATGTTATTTTTGTGGTTATTAGGCCTCCATGGATTGAGAGCATATCATTATTAAATCATAGTGTTTCACGTTTAGACACCTTATGTCATTCATGACAAGCCCTTATTATGACTTTCACATATGTAATGGGGACAAATGTTTCGTGAAGATGAGAACTCTTAATAACTGTGTTCGGCAATCTAGAGTATCACAAGTGGCTACACATTAACCATCTACGTAGTTCTTTCCTATCACCAATTCACCATTAGTCTCATTTTTTAACACACAAAAGGAAGACCACCTAACTTTATGGTGCTGCTCAACAACATTAGGCAAAGCTTGAACAACGTAAGAGCTTTTTGTATCATATTTTTTCTTGACTTCATATATGTTCAATATCCACATGGCCCAATAATATTGATTTGTCAGTGTAATGGTTGTTCCTTGTTTTGATAATTTTGGAGTTTTTGTATATGTTTTTGGATAATTAAAAAAACCTTGATGGGCAAGGTGGGGACATGCGATTGGACAAGACATCTCCATAAAAATTTGAATGGTCTAATTAGCAAACATGTACCATCTCTCTTTCTCTCTCTCTCTCTCTCTCTCTCTCTCTCTCTCTCTCTCTCTCTCTCGTCCATACATTTGTCTATGCAAAGTAGTAGGAGCGTGCAATAGAAGGCCATGAAGTTCCGTCGATTTATTAGTCAAATATCTTAGAGATTTATCTTGCATCATGTGAATGAGGGCAGAAATGAGATCAATTTTTTTTTTTTTCACTTGCCTCCCATGTACTACATTTTTTTAGCTAAGTTCTAACTTCTCATTGTGCATAGAGTTGTAAAATCCCCTCGTTGAGAAACAGTTGATAGCATGGACCAACAACAAAACAAATCTGATTCACAGTAGCTAGGTATACAACTTCGAGATAGAGGGCAGGAGATACTATACCCCCTCACACAATTGCTGAATCTATATGCATGAAGTTTTACCTGGGTCGAAATGGTTGATGACTTGCAAATAGAATCCAAAGAACTATGGTTATGGGACAGTGCTGATGACGTGTCCTACCTGACCTTTTTGTGGAGTCAAAAATTGATCAAATGCATTATAGTGGATGTAGAGAATGAGGAACCTTGCAGATCACATTACAAAATAGACAACCCCTTTATGTACATCAACATAATCGAAGAACAGGTTCTGAAAGATCTGGTAACTGCTATCCCCATAAAGAACACAATGTACATGTACTTTACGCCTGCCAAAAGGACAGTGCCACGTAGACTAAGATCAAGAATCACTACCTTTTTTCGGAGGACCTTACTAGAGAAGGTTATATCCTTAAAAAAAAGAAAAGGTTTGTAAGTATTTCTTATGAATGCAGTATTATCTATTGGAATTCTAGCTATCATGCATTGATTATGAAAAGCATTTTCCTTACCTAGGCAATAGGACATGTGTCTACCATGATCGGGTGGGTTTGAGAAAAAAAATTAAAATTGAGGTTGGAAAGCATTGTAGTGGGGTGGAGAGTGAACACATGATTGCATCTAATTGGATCAATCCTACTCTAGCAATCATCTAGTTATCTGGATAGATTTTGGGAGTTGAACATGTATCATCATCATCCGTCACAAGTTCTCACACACTAGTGTGTCTGCATTACTCATGAAGGCATTATTATTGAATGAACGTATCCAAGTAGCATGATCAAAGATTTTAGCCAAAACATTGACTTTGTTGTCTTTTGTACATCCGATAAATAAGTAGAGTTGAATAGTTTTGACATGATGAGAAAGTATCATTTGAGTGTAGTCTTTGTCCAGATTGAGAGTGTTTAATCATTGTGTCACAAAATTCAGTTCAATCCAGTGTAGTGAGAAACATGAACTGTATCAGTCTCCCTGAAGAAAGCAATACACATAACACTTTGCACTTTAGACACACTGTTGAAAAGTTGCATCCATGTTAACCACTTTGAGATCTTGCGTTTGCATTGCCAATTATGCATGGAACTGAAATTGGGCATACTGTGATACTCTGCCAGGGAATGGGTGCATATGCCAAAATAGGAACACGGGATGGGTGTTTTGCAAGTCCTAAAGAATCAAGAGCAAAATACAAAGCAAAACTATTTTACTAGTATCAAAATTCTTTTTGTTTTTCAGGAACGGTCAGTTTCTTCTCAAGATTACTCTGTCTGTCACTTGTAACCCCGTCAGAACTTGCAGAATCAAGAATTGGTTAGCGGCATTACCAAGAGAAAAATCGACAAAAACGACATCGAAAAATATAGACATAGTGGGTTTCAAAATGACGACAAAGTGGCAATCAACAAAAATGGGCATAACGGAGTTTTAAAAATGTAGACACACAGGGTTTCGAAAATGTGGTGAAATTACAATTTACGATATCAAAACCGCAGTGCAAAAAAAATCGGCAAGGCAAGTACCAGAGAGGCCAACTGGTCTAAGCAATTTAACGGGAAAAAAATTATGACCTTGTAAAAGCGAAGATTAAGGTAATTGGGTTAAAAAGTTTTTTTTTAAGTGACCTCACCCAAGTGACATCACATTGGGTGATGTCACACAGCTTGCAAGTGGCTGATGTGATGGGACCTACCATATTTTACACTTGTCGAAAAGAGGAGAAGTTTCTGAAAATTGACAAAATAGCAAAATGAAGGGTGGCCCTCCACCACCCTTTATAAAAAGGCCCAAGACATTAAGCAAAACAATGAATTTTAGAAGAGTGAAGTGCTGCTGAGGCTGAGAATTGCTGATTTGCTGCTATGCTGCTATCATCCTGAATTTGGTGCTTATGTGAGAGAGAGAAGAATCATAATGGAAGAGTGAGGCTGTCTTGGTGAGAGGACGGTGCTACAAATATTTAAAAAAAACAAAAAGATAGCAACTAGGTGAAAACCAATCCTGAAAGCAATAAGCCCTTCCAGGGCCAAAAAAAACAAAGCAAGGCAGGGCCAAAAAGCAGATTTTCTATGCATACTGACTATTCAGGCCTTCACAAGGTCCAAACCTTAAGTGTTCTGACTGCCACTAAATTTGAGCCTTTAATGTTGACTTCCTTTGGAACTCCATTGACCTACCTCAACAAATAGTATTGCATTTGCAAGGCAAGGCCAAAAACTCCATGAACAAGCCAAAAATATGTGCACGTATTTTTGTTGTGTTGGGGCACATTTCACCTTAGTTTCAAAAATTCGTAATGCATCCCTACCACCATGGACAAGCGGCAATTATGCAGACGTGTTTTGAATAGGTGACGTTTTTTGGGACGGGTTTTAGCGGGAATTACCATGTTCAATTTTTGCGGGAACGACAATGCTGCAACGTATTACGTTCAAATATATCGATCTCCTAGCGGAAAGACCAAATATATATACTCTACTCAGAAGCATCGCATATCTGTGCTTCATGAGGAATCAGCTCCTGATCTATTGAAAGTTCTGCGCGCTAGTCGTAAACATTCAATCGACTTACACTGTGTAAGACGTCATATAAGACAGACGGGATAGATAGAAGGGATGGATATGGAATGTTTATGTCGCATAACAGGGTATCGATTCCCAGTGATACAGCCAGGTGAACTAATGTGCCCAATCTTGGATGATATGCAGATAGTTAATGTACCAGAAATGGATCTTGAAACAGAGTGTTCTGTATGTCTGGACCCACTCATTCCACCGCCCACACCTGACCTCTAATGATAAAGTTGAGGTCAGTAGGTTCTTAATTCTGTAGCTCAATACATGCAATCGCAACTTCATTGTCGTGAAGATGGTTTTGTTCTCCTTAGCGTTACAGCTCTAGATTATTAGTATGGCAAATACTGAATGTGTTCTGTTTCAGGTGCGGGCGCATGCTACATCTGACTTGTTTCTTGTGTTGGTTCGAAGCAACTCCCAGCGTTTGCAATTGTCCTATATGTCGGGGTACATTTTCAGATCAGTTGATATCTGACTTGATAGAACGTGAAGCTGCATGCGGCCTAAACTGAAATATTATCGATAAGTCTCTTTTTAGAAACAGGTCTCAGCCTGTCTAAATGTGGCACCACTGAAAAATTTGACAAATATCAATTTTTGTAGACAGCAAAAGAAAATGCCAGTTTATCTAGAAATAGGTCTCAGCCTGTCTAAATGTGGCTAGTAGAAGTTTTTAGGCCTTAGAAATTAAAAAATATTGACAATGTCGAGCACCATTTTGAGGTATTGAAAACTTTTTCTACCAATGGAAAGACCTCTTTGCTTTTTAGGGACGGTCAATTTTGTTCCGGGATTGCTCTAGTCTGGCACACAGAAAGAATCAGCAACTTGGAAATGTCTAAAATCAGTAGTAAGGTCTTGTCTGTTAGAGGACACTTGAAAGGGTCACTCTTGAACTGAATGCGCATGCATAATCAACCAAATATGCAAGCCAATGCATTCAACAAATGATCAGTGCTCAGTTGAACATCCATGGATTCTTACTTTCACTTGCTGCAAAAACGATTTGAGCAGATCCTTATAAGCTGAAAACTAATCTAACACACATCGATCCACCAAAATGCAAGAAACTAAAACAAGAAACAAGAATTAAACAGCATTTAAGAGTCCAAGAATCAAGAAACACACATTTCTTGATTCTTGGACTTCCAAGAACGTCAAGGAATGGAATGTCAATGAATCTACATGAATTAAACCACGATCCTAGCCTTAATGATTTATCACATGCTGACTCCTATATTAATCCACAAAACAAGAAAGCTAATCCATGCTACTCTATTCCACAATTACATTAATTGCACAACCACACACAAGGAATAGAAGGACAAGATCATAAACGCATCACTCAAGAAAACAAGAATGATCAAGGAGCTCAAGGATGCCCCAAAATCGTGGAGGCTGTTCTCATTAGGACATGGAGTAGATGCATTCACAAAAAGATCCCTTCTACAAAGGGGGAGTCTCTTAAATAAGCAAAAGAGCTCCTTAGGTGGCATGCTAAAGACAATTCCAAATTACACAAATTACAAGTAAAATTATCCTCTCCACTAGAGGTCACCATCAAAAGGTGGCTCACTCTACTTTTTCTAAGAGGGGTCTACTTTTCTAAGAGGGCTTTCCTCAGTTCTTCTCTCAATCGAAGTTCCATTCTTATTGATGCCCTTGTCTTGATGAGAAGAGGAGAATCTTCGATTGGTAGGTTACAGAAATGTTGAGGGAGATGATAATACTACCATTGCAACCTTGGACCTTTGCAGTGTCGAGCTTTGACCACCAATTGCTTGGCGAGGAGCTCACTTTATTCTACAGGCTCGTTGTCATCTTTATCTTTTTCTTTTTTGCAGCTCTTTCCTTTGATCTATTACTATTGGATCTCTTTGGGCTTCGTAGGAGGGGATTCAACTATCATTGCTCAGAGAGTTTCTTTTGATCAAGATCGATCTAGCTCATCTGTTGCTTAAGTTTGTTTCTTTTCTCCCTAGCTTTTTGGCTCTTTCTCTTTATTTCTTCGAGCTGCTTCGTCTACTTTCTTAATTTTTTTTTCCTGGATAACGAACCAATGTAGGTGGTAGTTGGTCTTTGAATGATCTCTTAGCTGTGTCAGTAAGACTATCAAGGTCTAAAACTAGGGATTTCTCAAATGGCTAATGAGATGATGGAACACAAAGAAATGGAAGGGAGGCTCTCTATCCCGAAATTAGAGCAGGTACTTAGCTGCTCAATATTATTCATCTCAGTATTATTTAGCATTAACAAAAATGGATCGAGGAAACATATAAAAATGTTAAATAGCACGTGAGTATGTTAATGTTTGGCATCAACCTCTCAGCTAATTGTCCATTCAAAGTCTCACCTCTCTGGTCCCAATTAGTTGATGCCATCCAGATCAAAAGAAAATCTCCAAAAACAACGGTTAATCCATGAATGTTGATGGTTGTCGGTGTTGAATTTGGGCGAGGTGTAGATATCAGTAGCCCCCACAATGCCGTCTTTATCTAAATAAGAGATGGCTTTATCTATTACAGCCATAAACGGAGGAATCACTGTAGTCATGGCAACCACCTTATCATTTGCAATTACAACCAAACTGTATTGTCGATGATCGATTGAAAGATGTTTACAGTAATCACAGTACAACAAACACAAACATAAAAATTAAAACCAGTGAGAAGAATTAGTTCGCCTTCTTGACAGGGAATATGAAAATGTGATAAGCGTACTGCCAACAAGGGTTTATGTGCTCTTCCAGGATAAGAGCTCTGAATTATAACTCTTGGTGCTGCAAAATGTATTTTTCTCGGATCTCTTTCTTGCTATTGGTTGGTGTGTATTTTTTTATTTTTAAATAAGGTAGGTCAAGTTCTGTTTTTTGGATTCTCGAGCCAATATTGTGACTGGCAGCTCAATAGGCCAATTAGCAGCTTCCCACCAAAGGTCTGAGGGTGAGTCTCTTCAAGTTTAATAGGACAGTTACACCAAAACATAATGATCCTTGTAGCACAGTCTATAATTACTCTGTTCTGAGGATTTTGTGCAATAAATCTCTAGTGAATAGCTATGGCTCTTCTATGTAGAGGACAACGATCAATTTAGCTTACATGACCCTTTACTGCGATTACTATATGAATTAGTTTTATACACCATCCTCATGCTAAATGCCAACAATTACTCGTGACTCATGAGTCATGACCTCCTAAGCCCCACTACATACTATGTTATACTATACTCGATCCTTGTACATCATACATTCATTTTTTCATTTGCTTGAGGTAACTAATTCTTGTTTCTTTGACTTCAGATTGAGTGGTGGTTTCGTCATTCTCTCTATCACATTTTGTGCTTGGTACGTAATTTATGTTTTTTGGATGTGAGGTTTGCCTTCATATACTTTGAATGAAAATATTGAAGTTTTGTGGCATTCTTCTCATAGTTTGAATCTCAGCTAATTGTTCCATGATTTACTAAATCATTAATTCATTAATGGTTGTTATTTTCTATTTTTTTCACTTCCTGCATGGCTTCTATTGCATAGCATTAAATTTTCTAATTCAAATGAGAACACTCCCTCAAACAAAGAAACAAACCGCATGATTTTGTAAGGTATTTATTTTGTTTAGCTTTAACTAGCATTTAACATTAAAAAGAGTACAAACTAAAATTGAATTTCAATTTTCAAGATGTATTGCTCAATGTTTAGTGTACTCAAGCTTGAGTATTTTTAATGTTATTTTCTTAGGAAAATCTGCCTACCTTTTGTATTATTTTGTTTTCTTTCACTTATGAGAAGTCTGATCCGATTTGATCCGTACGACTCTATGTCGTTGCAATGGCTCTATAATAAGCTGATTTGTGTAGATAGAGGGAAAAGCGTTTACAAATTGTCTCTCATACAATGATGGTTTAATGAGAAAAGTTTTTTGTGACATTATGCATGCTTTGCGGTAAATTAAAGAACAAAGTTTCAAAATTGTAACTGATATTTTTTTGGCTTGGTTTTGTACCTTGCACTAACCTTGCATAGCCTATTGACTGTGGTAATGGAGAGTTCGATTTCTACATTGTGGGTCTTCAAGAAGCTCCAAATTCCTTCATCGAGCCTTTCCTCTTAGATGGTATGGGCTACACGTACATGTTATTTACAGACCCTTTTCTTGACCCTGCTAGTGATGTAGATTTTGCAGTTTTTGTACAGTGCTCATGTTCTCCTTTGTCAATTTTCCGAGTCCAAAAACTTAGCTTAGTTTACTGGTCTAGATGGTATGGACCTCTAACAATGCATTTGCGTTATTTGGCTTTTTAACTGACCTTTGTAGTGTGTACTACATTTATGAGAATCTGAAGCATGTGGTAGTCTTATAGCAATGTCTACAATCCTATCTTTGCAACTCTTCATCTTCGCCAAAAATTGTCTCCAGCCATTTATTTCAGGTATAGTCCACTTTCACGAATCCTTCTGGTCACTTACGAAATTCTTGCACGTGATAGAATTGCATCTTTCTCTTCATCAAAGTATCTATGATTTCATTTCATGCAATATGAACTTTTAAGATTAGCACTAAGGCATATCTCAAGGCAGACATACTTGTTAGAAACAAGGTGAATATTCCTGCCTTCTTCTTTGTTTGTTGTTGATAGCATGCTCGGATAGGTAGCATTGTTTTGCATGCAAGGCTTCAAATTCTGCCTGTATGAGTGAGAACTCTGAGTTTGTTGGGACTAAGTTCAATCAATTTGTCTATTGAGACATTTGAGATGTCTATCATTAGAAATAAATTGGTTATTAGAGGAATGCTGACTAGTTGAATTCTCCAACAACCACCACAGTGCATTGCGAGCACTAAGTGAATCTTCACGTTTGTTGAATGCAAAATCAAGTAAAAATCCACTAGAATGGTGCACATATCCATTTTGATATGCCTATTAGACTTGCCTCCTTTTCTATCCATACCAAAGTTTGCCAGCGCTTGTGTCTGCCTACAAAATACCATAGATCATTGAATTTCATTGCTTGGGTGTTCTTGTAGGTTTTAGGACTCGGATTCTTGTTGGATCAACTGATGAACCATTATGAGTTCTTACTTTTCAGGTTTCTGGATTGGTTACCTAGCATATCAACTCGTGTAGGACAGATGATGCTTCACATTTTATAGAGGTTGGGTGGCTGGCTCTTGATTATTGCAATAACAATCACTAACTATGTTTACTAGATTTTGACAGTTGCATGCACTTGTTGTATATGACTCTGTCAACGAAGCAGAAAGAGTTGTAAGTGCCCACAACATGTATGCCTTTTGCTGCAATTTTGGTTTCAGTGGTCAACCTTGAAATACTACATACTTAACTTTTAATTCCTTGAATTGCTCACTATAGCCTTTGTTAATGCTCATATAAAAAGGATGAGCTATGGTGATTATTTTGTCATGAAGCACCATCTAATCTTAGATATTTTGGACTTGTTGGCACTTTATTGCTTGCAAGTGAAAGAATTGATAGATTAAAGTAACCAGAGAACTGGCCTGCGTGTACACTTGCTTCTAAGGAGAATGGTATTACAATTTTAGCTAAAGTTCATGAGATACGCATGCTATTTGGGTTATTAAGAGCCTAATGTGAATTTGGCAGGATCTCAAAAATACCTAGCAAGAATCCTGACAACCATTTGAATTGTGCTTTTGTGCAGGTATCTCAAGCTAGAAATATGCCAACAGGGAAAAAGGCAGGAATTGAGGCTGTTGAAGGTAGTAATGGAGATGAAGAAAGTGCTATGGTAAAAATTGAGGTTGGGGGTAAGGCAGAGGGCAGCTTAATGCAGACAACTGGAGCAGTGGTGGAACACCTCCACAGTATTGTAGCAAATCTGTAGCTGGTAAAGTTGGGAAAGTGATCTCCCGGTCCTCGCATGACAGACGGAACCAGAGATTTTAATTTGGGTAGTGGGAGGGTGGCTGATTGTGCATCTTAGGACAAAATTGTAAGCCTTGATGAAGGTGTTCAAAGATAAGATTTATCCTAAAACCTACGATATAGCCTCTTTGCACAGATCCTGGATCATTCTTTGGGGGCTTTGCTGAATAATTTCCTAAATTAGGTTCATACTAAATCAGGAGGACATGATTCATATCTTTGGAATGATGTTGAAAGTTCAAATTCAGGATTCCAGTTTTCTCAGGATCAGCATATAGAATAAAGACTATGAGAAGCCACGCAGGCTCTGACAGTCCTTCCTTGCTTACATAGCTAAGAGTTTAATCGTACTATGCTGCAAATATTAAGCACTCAGATGAGTGCTATTGTGTATTTTTCAGCTCATTTTTAGTAAAAACTGAAAATTCACACTGTACTTTTATATCTGATTTTTTTTTAGAATTCATATAAAATTTAATCACGGCTTATGGAATCCTGTACTATGCTTGAAACATTAGACATAAGACATTAGCATAACTTGCAACTAGTCATGATAAGACTTTAGCGTTGACTTGATTGCAAAAACTATTCTGCAATCGAGAGATAATTAATATTTCCAAGTGCAATCTTACATAAATTGAAACAAGGATTTGTATTTTATCACTTATTCTTAACAATTGATTAAAGCATCTGCTGAAGTTCAAAATCTAAGCGGAAAAAACAAATTAGATAACAAGGCTCCAGCACTGACAGCTACCTTGAGACCTCCTCCCAGAGTGGGCCTTTCAAAGCAGCATCTTGAAAGGCTGAATCCATCTCCAACCTGAGCTGCTAATGTACTATACCATTCCTAGGTTCTAAAATTGACAAGCCTTATTTCTTTATTTAGAAAAATAATAAGATTTCCCTAGATTAAGGTAAACATAGCTAGGTGAGCAATTCCTAGATAGAAATATATGAAATTTGGGAATTACCTATATAGGCAAAACATTTCCTATATAGGTTATTCAAAACAAAACACTTTTATATATAGGGAAAAATTCCTATATAGAAAATACAGACCACCAAATTTCCTAGATTGGCTATCTAGGAATTGTTCCATTCGGAATCCCCTAGTTATGTTCATTTTAGTCTAGGGAAATCTTGTTTTTTTCCTATATGACTGAAGCATATATCGATGTTAGATCCAGGATAGTATCTGAAAAAAAAAACCAAAACTAATGGAAACCTTTAACTACATGAAGTTCAAGTACAAAGTCAATTAAGCCTCAAGTAATTTAGCACTACTTCTGGAAAATTCCTCCACAACCAAGCTAATGAAACCATGTGTAACAGTATACCCTCCCAAAAAAAGTGCATACCTTTAGTGCTAAGACACTTTTTGTCCTGCTGCTTAAAGTAAAAACTTTGCTGGTGGTCAAGAAATTTATGATCATTTGTTAAATATGTTTCGGCCCAAATCTTATTCATATCCACCCTCTCTTTCAGCCATTCCTCTTGATTTTGCTTTAGGCAAGGTCACAACATGATATCCCGTAGCAAGTCAATCATGTCTAATCCATCATCACCATAGATCGTTTCAATGCACCTTAGATTGATTGCTACAACAAAGATGCCATCAAAGGTAGAAAAAATGCTTTCCAAGAATGCAAAACATTTGCAAACATTTTGATCGTCCATGAGGGTGTATAAGGATGAACACACTTTACTACGGATTGATGTACCTAGAGACCTTTTCAATAGCAATAAATAGAGCACATTATAGTGATCAGCTGAAATACATATCCATATGCAAAGCATCACATACCTGACAGATGCTCATCCAGACAGAATTGAGATTCTGGACTGATTAGGTCAATGATGTTTTCTACCATATCACCCACTCGCTTTGAAGTTATCTACATCAAGTAAAGGAAGAACAATAACTTTTGAGCATCTATCTTGTTGTCATCTCGTCACCCCCTTATTCCTATGAATTTGCAACCTTTTCTTGACCCTTTTCACCATCACCATCATCTTCTCTATTGTCCCAAGTCGTAGATGCCACATAACGATTAGAGTGTTATGGTTCCATCATGTCAATTTTCTTTTGTCATCGTGTGTTTTCTTTAGAGATGTGGATCTATCTCTCATCTATGGTTTGCACAATGATTTAACTTTTTGCTATGCTTACCAAACCTCCAATGAACCTCTACTTCTTCTACAAATGTGCTTCCCTCTCTGATTTACTGTTCACATTGACTTGAGCATTCCAATCATGGAACGATTGAAAAATGGCATAGCACTCTGTGCAGCATTTTATCTCCTTGAAATTCATCTTCAAAAAGTGGTGTATTACATGTTGGATTTTCAATCTTTTTTGAATGCTCGCCCTTATATGAAATATGATTCACTAGCCATGCATGTCTTGTTTCATTATCCATCTCAAGCATGCTCGATATTTTTTGTGCTTCTTTTTTGAGTTTTAGGTATCACATTTTCTTTGAGAAGTAGCTTTTGCAATAAGTGGAAAAAGAAGAAATTCTTGCTGGAAAAAACTCATATATCAATTACAAAATAATAAAACGCACTAAGACGTCATGTTGTACCTGAATGATAATGCAATACTCGGGTCACTCCATATATATGTTGCTTGGCGATTTACAATTGATGTAGCTAATTGGTAGCTGAATGCTTCTGAATATAAAGGGATACCGGAAGATCTTTGCAAAGAAAGGTCTCATCGTCATCCATAAAAGATTCTTTGTGTTTGCATCTTCAATAGAATGTGTATGCGCGTGTGTTTAGCATCATCGTTTGTTTTACAATAGAACTCAAACATATCGTACGTTTCTTTATCACATTGTGCCCCATAATCATTATAATCAAATTCATTTCTCTCTTTCTTTGTCAGCATTGCATGGCACTTAATTGTAACTCAATACAAGTGGAGCAATCTCTTTATTAATGCCATGCTTAATTTGTGTCTTGCATACACATATAAACACACATAAAAGAATAAAATGAATTAAAGCAGACATCAATGTCTTCTAGATTTGATCATTAACCCTCATTTATATGTTCAAGCTTTCACAAATAATTATCAACAATGCAATTTTCACGGATCTTTTTTCTTTCACATTTACCACGTGTGTAGCATAATTGCTTTAAGAATAGTTTTTTTCTGCTGAATTGTACTTTGTAGGTATCTTTATTTAATATACAAAATTTTATTGTGTGTCTATAGCCTACTGGCTTGTATAAATGTGCATGCTTTTTGAAATTTTTTATAATCCGTCGATTTTGTATTATGACGAATTTGGATTCTTCTGTAAAACCATTGGAAAAGTTGCAGTATATAGCTATTTTTTGTGCTAGTCTCACTCTGTTGTGTACTTTTATGAAATGCCGCTCTTGCTTGCCAATGAGATTTTTCCATTCCTTGCGATGATCATATGCTAAGACTTCCACTATTTCTTGCAAAGAATGTTGAATGATGTCGTAATATGTGCTGCATGTCATAAAAACATAATCTAAATCAGTATCAAAAGTATTTAATTTAACTGCACATATTTGTCTATCGTAGTGTAAAATCAAAATCTGACCATATAATGTGTTATATGATCAACACCCCATGCACTCTAAACTGCATCCACAAATTCATTGGTTGTTTTCTGTATCATTTGAACATCTGTATTTGAAAATTTATCTTTTCTCAAGTATTTCCATGAGAGAATATTATGGTCTTCTTTCAGCACCTATAAGAGAATACAAAAACGTGATTAGCCTCATAATATTAACACAGAGAAGATTGTAGATATGAAATCCATATTCAAATGATTATCCCTATTTATTATGCAAAATAACGGCTATACCTTAAATGCTGCCAACCACCAGATATCATTTTCTGATTGAACACTGAAATTGAGGCCTTATGAGTCTCTTGAATTTGAAAGTGCTCCATTCATGATTGTGAGGCTGACTCTTTCCATTTTTTGTCCTTTTATAATTTCAGACTCATCTAACTTGAGAGCAACTATCAACTTGTTATTGACATTCTCATTTGTAATACCGTAAAACTTTATGATGAATGTTAATAACTAATTAATGTCAATAAATAAATTGTTGGAATTGTCATATGCTAGACTTTCTCCTTTCGAGCAATACACTTCATTGATATTAGATGGATTACCAACTATTGTCTGCATACCATGGTTTAACATGTCTTTTTTTTTTTAAGATGAAATGCTCGTGGGATTGGAAACTTTTTAATATTTACCTGTGCAAATGCCTCCTTTATTATCTTAGACATTGTTGCATATGCTTCCCTACTGATGCTAGAAATGTCACATGCCCCCTGAAGCAATGTAGTGTCTAATATTTTTTCAACTTCATCCATAATGCTATCAGTAACTGAAGCCTTAATCTTTTTCATTTTCTTATTATTAAACATTGATTTCATAGACTTAGAAGTCAAGATAGAGCCTAGTGAGTTTCCAATTGAAATCTCATCGGCCAAATGGTCTTCAACAACCAATGCTGATCTGCATTGCAAACATAATGTTCATGAAAATGTCAGTAGACATTAGGACACTCATAGTATTCACAGCAGTATATAATAAGCAAATCAACAAAAAGTTGAAATAAATAAATAACAAAATTAGTGATTATGAATAAATCAAAAAGTTCAAGCAATTTTCAATACCAAATAAGCTATAACTTACTTGGATGCACGGATTCGTCTTTTTCTATGACCTCCTATGGATGATAGATCACATATGTCCTTGTTTACCAGTCTTTTCCTCTTGTTGCTTCGGACCTTTATGTTGAGCACATCCATATCTTTAACAAGAGACAAATATGAGATACACATGGATTGAAATGCAATTTTTATCTCATTATTACTACTTGTATAATGATGCAAAGAAGATTTCAACCTTTAGATCTTCTCCTTGAGCATCTCATTTTCATCCAGACAAGTTTTCATCTCTGTAGATTTTTCTTTACACTCCTTTAATATTTTCCTTGATTCCTCTTCCAAATAATGTATTCTTTGTATTGAATGTGCATTCTCATAGAGCATCAAATTCTCGCAGTAACCCAAAAGGCCGTTTACCATGACACATATAGATTATTAACTGACTCACTGAATGAAAATCTGGATGTTGCAATGAACATGGATCAATAGGATACAATGTTCCTGATGACCATAAATCTACATGTTTTAGCTTTTCCTCCCTGTATCGGACCATATCAAAAGTTGACAATTTGGGTTGCTTTGAATTTCTCGTCCTGAGTAGAGCATATTATGGTGACAGATCCACATGAAGATGATAAAGCTTTGTCATCAGTACAGTAGTATAGTAACAAACAACACAATGACAATAACAAAGCTGGAGATGGCGCTAACGACTCTGGTGGAGATAGAGATGGTGTAGCTTCTTTTCAGAAATGTCACTCCTAATTCAAATTTTTGAGTGTTCCCAACTATTGGGAGGGAATATTTTAGCATTTTGAAAAATTATATTTTAATTGTGGTTAAACACCAGTGAAGTTTGATGTGACTAAACTAAGGTGCATTCATTTACATGGAAAGTAGTGCGGGCAGATGCGTAAAGAAATTAGAAAATGATATTATAATTACTTTATACTTATTTTTCTCTCTCCTACATGGCATTTCTTATAGGGCCCTCTTTGGGCCCATATTTTCTCTAATGTGGGAAATTCTATGTTAATCAATGCATCTGTTGATAATTTAATTACCCAAATTGTGAAGTACTATCCAATTTGTCATAATAGCCAATAGCCATATGCATAAATGATTCTGTTAATTTTACTTATTTTAGCTCTCAAAAGGTTTCTTGTTTCATATACAAAACAATAAGATATTCAAGACATGCATATTGTATTGAATGTAGCACTACTCCAATAGTTTTCATCTTCATGTTCCTTCATTTGTAGCTCTCAACAACTAATGGATTTGAAGAGAGTCATATGTAAAAATGTGCTCTTTCTATCACAAACACAGTACATTGGCCTCCATTCACTTTTGAAATTAACTAAATTTGCTAATTCATTTGTTTGAATATTACGAGATGCTTGAGGTTTTGTAGGACTCTCCTTTGCTTTAACCTTGTTAATAAATCATATATCTGTCAGGTATGTGATGCTTTGCATATGGATATGTATTTCAGCTGACCACTATAATGTACTCTATTTATTGCTATCAAGAAGGTCTCTAGGTACATCAATCCATAGTAAAGGGTGTTCATTCTTATACATCCTCATGGACGATCAAAATGTTTGCGAATGTTTTGCATCCTTGGAAAGCATTTTTCTACCTTTGATGGCATCTTTGTTGCAGCAATCAATCTAAGGTGCATTGAAACGATCTATGGTGATGATGGATTAAATATGATTGACTTGCTACGGGAGAATCCTGCTGTGACCTTGCCTGTTGTACATGTTTGCCTAAAGCAAAAGCATGAGGAATGGCTGAAAGAGAGGGTGGATATGAACAAGATTTGGGCCGAAACATACTTAACAAATTATCATAAATCTCTTGACCATCAGCAAAGTTTTTACTTTAAGCAGCAGGACAAAAAGTGTCTTAGCACCAAAGGTATGCACGTTTTTTGGGAGGGTATACTGGTACACATGGTTTCATTAGCTTGGTTGTGGAGGAATTTTCCAGTAGTGCTAAATTACTTGAGGCTTAATTGACTTTGTGGTTGAACTTCATGTAGTTAAAGGTTTCCATTAGTTTTAGTTTTTTTTCGGATACTATCCTGGATCTAACATCGATATATGCTTCTGTCATGTTAGTGAGCATACAATTCTCGTCTGAGATCTTTGCCTAAGTTGCAGTAATCTTGTTTGTGCTGATTCTTTCTAGCTTTAGTGCTGCACTTCACCTAGCAGCATTGGATTTTCTCTTCAATCCTAGCCTGCATTATGGCTAGGTTGCCCCTTCACTTCCAGAGATGTGGTAGAAACTCCGTAAACTTACAAAAGCTAATGTGGACGTTTCTTGATGCATGTGACATGCACGCATACTCTTGGGCTATCATGATATGGGTAGGGATGTTGTAGCACGTATTTCGTACTATGCATGATGGAGGTTTTAGTTTTTGAGTTAAACTTTGAACGTCATTTTTTGTGTTTGGGCTCTATTGTGGATTTAACAATAAATGGGATGGTTATTAAAATATGTGCATATCTGCGTATTTTGTTAGTAATCAAATTGTTGAAAGGCTAAAGTTCGGAGTACATGTGGTCCGCACGGATTCTCTGTTTGCATTTTGGCTAGAAGAATGGTGAAATCTAGCAACCACTTGCTTTGTGCTAAATATATGAAAATGAGTTTTTCCTCTATTCTATTTTTCTGTTGAGGTTTGGGTTTAGAGGATCTACTTTTCTAGGAGTGCTCCCTATGAGGTCCAGCACTGTATACAATGCAACAGGCATGTCTGTTCTCCAGCCCTGCCTTTGCATCTCATGTATCACATGTTCTTGGGACTGATTTTATCGCAGATCCAAATAACAAACTTGCTGACATAAATTATGACTTAGTATGCCACAAACACAGTTACATGATTTGGTGTTTCAAGCTTTAACCATCAGTGGTAGTCTGGTAGAGTTTTCTGAGACATTTTTAGTGGCAGAGGTTAAGGGAGTCTGGAGATGGAATTTGTCACTATGGAGTAAAGATAAGCAGGATTTGATCTCTAATTGCATGGTTGGGAAGTTTTTCTTATGCCTGATGATCAACATACCCATAATGCTGTTAGAAATAATTGCTGCTTGCAAAATAACGACACCCAATTTTCACATGTAGCTGTGGCACGTCTTTTAACCAATAAGCTTTTACATGTCGTTGAAGACATTCTCTCCCTGGTTTTAAAGACACTCCACTTTGCATGCAATACCCCATTATTGTGTTTATAGCTTGAAAGGCTCTTTCTGAAATTTGTATGTTATTCCCTTCAAAATTTAAACCACAAAGACATGATGCGAAGTTTGGTATAAGAGTAATGTGTTTAAGGGACTAGAAAATTTTCAGCCAGTACTTATGTCATTTTTCTGAGAAAATGTCTGAGTAAATTTTACATTGTATTGTACAGGGCTGTTAAATGGTGGTGCCCACGGTGATCATGATACAGAGACTGATGATGAAGTTGAAGAGAGCTTGCAAAAATCTACTGAAGACAGTGAGAATATTTCAGAGGCTGGTGAAGAAGTTTCAGGCAGTGCCTCAGGTGACAATGATGATGCTTCGCATGAGGATCATGAAGAGGAGGATGAAGAGGATGAGGAGCAGGAAGGAAAGGTGGAAAGTGAAGGTGAAGCAGAAGGGATGGCTGATGCTGAAGATGAAGGAGATGGCTTTTCAATGGCATCTCTTGATCGTTCTATAGTTCTTTGTAAACCTTTGGCCGTCCATGCTACTTCCTTCGATATTGGGCCACCTTCGAAGAACAGAGTTATATTTTATGGGAATGACAGGTTTTACATTCTTTTCAAACTTTATCAGGTAATCTTGCGGCTTATGCAATCTGTCAGAATATTGACATAGAGATTGTAGCAATATGTTGTGCTTCCGCTTTTTTCTGACGTCCCAAGTCTTGATTTTGATATTTCGGTTTTATGTTCTTATGGCTCCTACTATTACAAATCAGGATAATTAAAATGAATGTGAAAAAATGTTGCAAGCTTACTTCATTTCAAGGGCTTGATTTGGTTGTTACAAGAAGTTGAGTCCTGCTTCTTGATTAGAATACTGAACACGTGTTATCTTTGTTCTGAAATTTGAAGACATTTTGCTTTTTCAATTCCCAACGTGCAGACCTTATATGAACGAATTTTTTCTGGAAAACGAATTCTATGGCATCCGAGCAGAAGTGGAAAACATTTAAAGATGTATCCACTCCATATCTTTATACGAAGTACATACTGGAACTTAGTACTTTTTTCATCATGCTACACCTTTTTAGAGGAAAGGTAATATTTGATTACGACTAGTCGTGAAGCATTGAATTAGCATTTATGGATTATTCTAGTCTGGTAAGAAGCGTTTTTTATTTCTCATTTGCAAAATTTATGAACGGCAACCAGATTCATGACGGCTCTATACAATTTCCTTGGTGAAACTGATGTCAATACAAGTTTTGAGGATGAGTGTCGGTCAATAATTGGGACGCAGTCCTACATTTTGTTACTCTTGACAAGTTAATCTTCAAACTTGTGAAACATGTTCGAGAACTACTCATATCTGTTGTTTTTCTTATTTTTTTGGGATCTTTTGAAGAAAGTGTCTGCTTAGCAGTTCACTAAGTTTAACTGAGCTGACCATATTTGCGGAATTTAAAAAAAATATTTTGCAGCTTAAAACGATTGCTGCTGATGAAACGGCAAATAAACTTCTATTGCTACACACACGTGAGAAATCACGTGGAGCTTGTGGGATTATTGACATTGTTTACCATTCAAATGCATGTGTTCTCCTCCGTGATGAGAGCGTCTTTCGATTTGAGCATGTACGTGATATCTATATTTTCTCTAATGACAATGTTTCTGCTTTCTGTCTATCTCATGTTACATGTGAGAACATGTGAATTTATGTGTCAACAGAAAATATGCCCCGGTGAATTATCAGTTCAGCTAATGGAGGAGGGACCTGAGAAATTGGAGGTTCCGGCAACTACTATTGACGAGCCTTTGGAAAATTACTTGAACGATTACTTGTTCTCAGTGCCAGAGAGGAAAGATCGTCATCATGTTTTTGCTGAAAGATAGCTTCAGAGTTTTGCTTGGTGTCTCATAAATTTTAAGACATTGAATGAATCACCTTTGTTTGTTACTAATCAGCTCTTTACTTATCCGCAGAAATAAACGCAAATTCACAGATGACAAGGAATGTGAAGCTTTTAAGAAGGCAACAAGAAATGTTTACGTGGTGAATGGTTTGGAGTGCAAGACAGATTGTAGGACCTCCAGGGTTTACCTTTTTTTCTAAGACTGAATTTGTACGATCACATTAGACACCCGTGTATATGCAGGTGAAAGATAGTGTGAGGCTTCTGGTGATAAACTCTTGTTTAAAAAAAAAAAAGGTACTCTCTTGTATTGAATGTTTTTGTTTTACTAAATAGAATGTCTCTACATTCTCTGCAGGTCTCATATGTCCTTGCTACTGAGGATCTTCTGTTCAAAAGGAAGTGGCCTAAGATGGTTAATTCTCCTGAGGTCAATAATGGAACCCGTAGCATTTCCATGACTTGTGGTTCTAGAGGATCGATAACTAAACAAGATAGAGTTAAGCGGTTCCTTGTATGGTTGGAGGGTAAGTTGACCGAGACGTAACAGAAGGCAATAAAAAATTTTATTCCTGCAAAAGTTCTTTCTTGTGACTGATTTTTGTTGCGTTAACCAAAGAAAGACACCTTAGTTTATGTATGTTCATGGTTGGCTATTATCAAAGCCCAAGCATTGTATGACTCAAAGTTAATGAGATAATTTTGCCAATGTTTAGGTCTTTAGATATTCAAAAGACTCTTAAGAAAATATTGATTCTTAACTTTCATTGGAGAGAATATGAGAGAGCAATACAAAATTAAGTGATGGGATAGGGGTAGCACCTATATTAATTTCTAGGATTTTTTTTCTTCGAAGAGGTTTGCATTATATTTCTTTGTCCTTGAGGGAGTCTCTCCAAAGGTGGGGATGTTAGAATATGGAATTTGATTTTAGTGATTCTTTTGTTTCTGGACTATGAAACAATCTTTGTGCATTATGGTGACTTTTTTTCTATAGTGTTTAACATAGCACACATTAATAAACTATAGTCTAATAATATTTTTAAGTAGTATGCAATGTCCCAATACATCTCACATTCTCAAATATTTGGCATATAGCCTCTGTTACAATTCTAAAGGAAGCAGTTCTTGAGTTTGTTGAAATTCCTTGTTGTCCTTTGATCTTTGACCTTGTGGAAATGTATGGGGATCTATTCATGCATTGGGATAAGCAACCTGCTTGGTTCTTTGTATCATATATCAATACCAAGGTCATGGTATTGGAATGACACGAGATACTTGGAAGAAGGAGAAGACAACATAAGCTGTGCTGCAGCATTTTCAAAAGTCGAGGATGGGAACAATGAAAAGTCGACAATTGTCATGCCAAATAATTGTTATTAGAAAAAAAAGAGTTGAGAGGTCTCATGCAGTATGATGTTGGTCTAACAATGAAATCGAATGCTTTTACTCTCCTTATGTGTCAAGCTGAATGAATCAAAGATTGGAATCAGTACAAATTATATTCCATAATGTTTTTCTTATGCACTATTACTTACTACGTGCTATGACACTGTGGATTATAGCAGTCATTTCATGTAGAGTGGGCATGGGTTATTCAACCAAGGAAGGGTTGACACCTCTCATTACAATGAGAAAGCCTAGCTTCTTAGAAAGATTTTTTAAGATTTATAGCTCTCTAGGTGACATCGTAGACATTGCAATGGCAACAAATTTTTTGATTTTTTTTCTTCTCTCAATTGTACTCACATACAAGGCCCCGATTGCTTCCTCCCACTCCTCCTTATGTGCGTGCACGAGAAGAGAGAGAGAGAGAGGAGTAGGCTATGTCCCATTATCAAGTGCTACGTCCCTTCATGTCTCCATCAATGTTTGCCCACATGATAAAGAGATTTTTTTTTCTTATTTATTGTTGAAAAGCAATGTGTCATCGACATGCATGGTGATGATAATTAAGGAATGTTGCACCGGATTTAAATAAATATTAGAATCGACAGTGCTTAGTTGAAAACCATGTTGGATGAGGAATGTCTTTATCCTTTGAAACCAAGCTCTTGCTGATTGTTTCATGCCGTAAAGTGCCTTATGGAGTTTACAGACACGATTCTTCATACCTTCGAGAACAGATCCCTTAGGTTGTAGCATGTACATGTCTTCTTCAATAACTCCAATCGGATAGGATGTCTATACATCGAGTTGATGTAGTTCGAGGCCGGCTGCAGCAGCATACAATACGAGAGTTTGGATCAGCGAAGGCTTGATCATCGGACTAAAAGTCTCGTTGTAGTCAATATTCGAGATCTAAGAAAACCCTCACGCCACTAGTCAGGCCTTTCTTCAGTCAATACTCCTATTAGCATTGTATTTGATCTTAAAGATCCATTTGCAATCGATAAGATTGTTGCCAACAGGTAGTTCGACCAATGACCATGTCTGGTTTCTTATTAGAGAGGAATACTCTCTATCCATCGCTTCTCTCCAAAGATTGGAGTCTGGTTGGCTAAGTGTCTCATTGACAATAGTCAGTTTTTGAATTAAGAGACAAGAAGACTCACGAATATACCTTGTGGGCTGTGTGTGCACTCGATTCGAACCTCTTCGAGGTGGCATTGGTGGATGATCCAATCCTTGGTTGTGTTGTCGATGAGTAACAACAACTTCTTCTTTGGATTCATTGTCGAATAGTTGATCGATTGTCAGCATGCTTGAACCAAAGGCTCGAATTGTCGTGTCGAAGGCAGGGGCTATCGAAGGTTTGCATGGAACTTTGCTCTTGTCTTTCAAGTCGACGAACTGATCCTCGATAAGGACATTGAATAAAATTTGTTGGGTATCGGGGTCGTACAACTTGTAAGTGTTGTCAATGGAAGTATAGCCAATTAGAATGGTTTTGAGACTCTGGAATTCAAAATTCTTGCTTGTGTCCTTTGGAATCTATGTGTATGCAATGCATCTGAACACTCGTAGGTTCTTCACTGAAGGCTTAGGTCCTGTCTGAACCTCAAAAGTTGTCTTGCTTGAGAGGGCCGAACATCTATTTTGGATGTAAGTTGTAGTGGAGACAACTTCAGCCCATAAATTCTTCAGTAATGATGTGTGAGCTAGCATGCATTTGGATGTCTCAACTAGGGTGTGATTCATTCTCTCGACTATCCCATTTGATAGAGGCAAATAGGGAGTAATGGACTAATCTTTGATGCCTTGGCTAAGGCAGTACTCCTTGAATTCAGTAGATATGTACTCTCCACCATTGTCGGACCTCAGGGCTATGATATTCTTACAAGTTTCTTTCTTTGCATGCTTCTTGAATGTTTTGAAGAGGTTGAAGGCCTCTGATTTCTTCTTGATAAAATATACAACTGTCTTTCTAGAAAATTCATCAATAAAAGTAATAAAATACTGCATCCTCAATGAAGCATTCTGCATTGGGCCACATATCTGTATGTACAATATCTAACAGTCCTCTAGCAACATGTTGATGGCTTGATCTAAAAGGTTCATGAATGCATTGTGATCCACTTCTCAAGAAGCGGATTTGTAGCTGCTAGATTGAGGTGCTTTTGTATATGCATTTGCATTCTAATTCGATTTCGCATTGTTGTTCTTGGCTTGTAGAATGCGACAATCTTGGATCTCATGGTTGGTTCATTTGCAGTATCTGTAGAACAGCTTCTTCTTTGTCGGCGGATTCGATTGTTCTTGATGTTGTTTTTGAGGGTTTGTGGATCCCTAGGAAACTCTAACCCTAGTTAATTAGTGAGAAGGATTTGACACCTTGCGTGTGTAAGTCCAACTCGATGATCACATAGTTATTTGATTACTTAGAAGTTAATAGAAGGACTTTAGGCCTTTTTGCGACACTTTTAATGTCGCAAGGCCTAATAGTCAAGTTAGTGAATAAAAAGGGCTCCCCCAAAAATTAGAATTTCAAATAATATTTTACGAAGATGTGTTTTGCCGCATGAAGTACCAGATTTAATCATGTTTTCACATGATGGCATGGGCGGAGGACACTTCTCTACAGATATTACTGTTCACAAACTTTTGCAATCAGGTTGTTGGTGGCCTGTGCTTCATACGGACACATAAAATTTTATTCAGACATGTGATATTTGTCAGCGAGCACGACGGCCTACTCGACAGAATTATGAACCCTTGCATCCGGTTTTATCGCAAGCACTGTTTGAAAAATGGGGACTAGGATTATGTTGGTCCTATTCATCCTGCCACGGAAGGATCTTGGGCCCGATACATTATTGTAGCAACTGATTATATGACCAAGTGGGTTGAAGCCAAAGCCGTGATGCAAAATTTACGGCCAAGTTTCTATATGAAAATATCATAATCAGATTTGGTTGTCCAGTCGAGACAACCTCAAAGTGGATTGCCGGAGCCCACCGTTGTTTTCAGCCACACAATTTGGATTTTAATACTGTACGCCTCGACTTTATAGAGAAGGTGCAGTACCATTTAATCAAGATTTGGCGTGAAGCAAATAAAAGTCCCCAGTAACTGCATATTGCAGGTGTCGTGGGACCGCCACCAATTTTGGTGGGGGATACTGTTGGAGGGTTTGCGGATCCCAAGGCAACCCTAACCCTAGTTAATAAGTGAGAGGGATTTGGCACCTTGTGTGTGTAAGTCCAACCCGATGATCACATAGTTATTTGATTACTTAGAAGTTAATAGAAGGACTTTAGGCCTTTTGCGGGACTTTTAATGTCGCAAGGCCTAATAGTCAAGTTAGTGAATAAAAAGGGCTCTCCCAAAAATTTGAATTTCAGATAGTAAGGGAGGTGGTCCGTGGAGATTGGCCAATAGGGTTTGAGGCCAAAGCACTAAAATCCACTATATAAAGTGGTGGTTATGAGTTATTCTGTACACTTTCACTCTTCATTTCAAAACAAGCACTTTGAGCCTCTTATGGAATGGATATGGAATGTCCTTGCTCTTCTTCTTTCCTCCTCCATCTCTCATATTTTCTTTGGATTTGCTAATTGGTGGATTTGATGCTTGTTGGGGTTTATCATTATTATACTTTTGGGGAGAGAGAAAAAGAGAGAGAGAAGAGTAAGATCTATCATTGCTTGAGTAGTGTTAATTGATAGTGTGAATGGATCATTAGGGGAGTTTTAAGCTCCAAAAAGCCTCCTTAAGAATTTGTGCAAGATGTCTTTTATATTATTAAAATATTATAACACTAATACTTTTGACTTGCCATAACTTTTTAATCATAGTCAAAAGTATGTCATCTAACACATCATCGAAAAGCCCTTGTTGAGCGCTTTTCAATGCACAAAACTCGGCTAAATTTGGACATACCACTAAAAAGTTATGCCATTTTTAGTGTCAAATCAAATGTGGACTCAAAAAGTTACGTTACGTAGATTTCAAATTTGAGTGTTTTGATTGGTCCATGTGTAAGAAAATTTAACAAAAAATATAAAAGGAATCTTTACAAAGGATGTTTTTTGGATTTAGAACTCCTCTAATGCATAGTGTTAATGGTTAGTGTTAGATGTGGATCACAAGCATTTGCTTGATTATGAACTACGTTATCGCTCCCATGGGAACGAACCTCCAAGTGACAACAATCCTCTTCATTTCTTGATGCTTGATTGAGCTTGGGTCTAGGTTTGAAGGTGGATAGGAAATACCTGCTATAATTTTGGCACCATTGTCGGGGTGCTATGCCAATTTTTCATTTTTCAGCATGTTTTCGATCCATGCTTGGATGTTAGCTTGCATTTAGGCATCTTGTTTTGGGATAATAGGGTTCTTAGAAGGGGATTCATCTTACTCAAGATGTTGAATTGTGACTCTCTTGAGAATCATATTAACCAATCAAAGTTAGTTGCTAAAGATCGAACGTGATTTCTATTACTACTTTTTGTTCAAAATTGATAGGCATAGTCAAGCATAGGAAAGAAGGTCCATTCTGCCGCGTTCGATGAAGTTGTTTACCTACTTCGACTTTGTCAGATTATTTTATTTCGTCGTATCACCTCTTTCCAACATGGTATCAGAGTGAATTCCTTAACTTGCTATTACTTTTATGATATCAGAGCTCTAATACTTGATATCTTTCGCGATATCAAATTGATATCATATTCTTCAGTTCATAGTATCAATTTTACTATCAGATAATTGATTTCCAATTGTAGCGCAGCATGGTATCTCCCTCTTAACATCATCGATACAATCGACACACTAAAGTTCCAGATGAATTCTCAAAGTAAAGCCGGTGGTCTTATCGTAGACAAGCTAAATGGATCCAATTATCATTTGTGGAAATTTAAAATGAAGACCTTGGTAAGTGCCAATGAGTTGTGGGATGTTGTCACAGGTACAAAAGTAAAGCCTGAAGATGATACAAAAGGCTCAAAATGGAAATTGAATGATGGTAAAGCTTTCGCACTAATTATCCTCAATATATCAGATACTCAGATTGGCCACATAGCTGAAGCCAAAACTTTGAAAGAAGTTTGGGACATCATGAACTCACTATATGATATGAGAGATGTAACTACCAAGTTACATCTATGAAAAAAATTCTTCACACTCAAGATGTTGAATAGTGATTCTCTTCATAGTCACATTAACCCTTTGTGTGTGGACGACGCATTGCTTTTCAACAACAATGTCAATCTGATAAAAGCTAAGACAATGCTATCCTCCGAATTTGACAGGACCGATCTGGGTGAAGCTCATTTCTGCCTTGGTATTCAAATCCAAAGAGACATAAAACAAAGGTTGATTGATATTACTCAACAAAGGTACATCTACAATATGTTAGTCAAATATAATATGGTTCATTTCAAGTTAGCTCTCTCACTAATGGAACCAGGTCTCAAATTGTCAAAAAACCAATGTCACCGAACAATCGAAAAGAAGGAGCACGTGAGTATTCTTATCATTTGATAATAGGATCTCTTATGTACGTCCACATATATCTGTATGAACAACATCTAACAGACCTTTTCCTACATGCCTATGGTTTGATCTAAAAGGAATCCTAGTCTGCTTTCCAAAGATGCAACTATGATAGACAGGGAGATCGACCTTACTAGAAGGATAGTCGAGATCAAGAACCATGGATTGTTTGGACATGTTCAAAACAGATGCATAATTCAAGTGTCCTAAGTGATGATGCCATAATAATACTTTATTGACTAGAACAGAGGTTTCAAGTCTTGACTAGACTCAGAATAACAGTGTGCCAATCTATATAAGTAACCTTGCCTCTTGCCAAGTGCAAGAATCTTATTACTCCTATCAATACGTTTGCATTGATCAAATTCGAATTCTACCTTATGACCTAAATCTGTAATTCTACTTCCTCATAACAGATTTGTAGAGAGTTTAGGAACATATAAGACCTTTGATAGTAATTTGAATTGATTATACCGCTCTTATACCATAAACGCAATAAAAGATAGTATTGATTCAGTATAAAAACAAAATAGAAGTAAATGAGTACAATAAGTTGCGAATCAAAGCCGCATACTCCATGCTATCTCTGAGCAGCTAAAATGAAAGTCTGAATTAAGCGCAATGCTGATAAGCAATAGCAATATCTAAAACAACTCTAAGAAGTGAGCTAGAATGCTCAGGAGCTTCTTCATTGATTTTTGAACTTCTTAACTTGAAAACTGTATGAATATGAACAACTATATATACTAAGCAATTAGGTCGTTAAATGTGATCGCCAGTTGGCTGGGGTCCGCTGGCATCCATCCAGTTCCTTCTTATAAATTGATTGTTGAGAAGCAGTGGAAATTGGCCGTAAATAGTTTGTCTGCATAAATGAACCAAATCTGTCACTCTGCAAAAATGAACTAAAATTGCCACAGGCGAAGGTGTTGCAAAAATGCGACAACATTTTGAGAAAAACCCAACAGTGTCCTTAAATCTGATATAGGGTAGCTCCATACTTTGCGAGAGTCAGTTCATGAACCTTTGAGACACTTTGAAAAAAGTGAAAAATGTGACTCTGCATATTTACTCACAATTTTTGACAGGCGAAAAATGCGACATTGTTGTCAAACTAAGTGTATTTTTGCAGACTACGTAAAAAGAATTGTAATTCTGCAGACTGTATAGAAACATGTGAAAATCCACAGAACTAGATAAACAATGGATGAGGATTAAAACCGATTAGTCGATTAGTAAGAAGGAGAATAATCCAACATAATGAGGGATCTGATTTAGAGGAGGTCATAGAAGGTCATTCGAGCACAACTTTGACAACTTTTTTTGAGTTGAATAGAAGTGGCGATTTGGAGGCCCGAGAGTTGTTGTACCTTGCAAGACTTGTCGCTATTTTACATTTACAACAAGAGAGTGCGAAGGTGGACCCGTAGAAATATCCATTCTGAGCAATGGACGTATGTATTTTGACAATCCGTCCAAAGGAGCGTGATTTTATTTGCAAGTTCTTTTGCTCTCATGTCAGAGGTGCAACAAGTTTTGAGGACTTGCTTATTTGATGGTTAGTTGTTTTTGTCGTTCAGAGATGTTTTGTTTTTTGTCGTTCAGATTTTTGTTCGTTTGTTTTGTTTCTTTCGTTTGCCTTCGTTCTTTTTGTTTCTTTTGTTTCTTTTCATTTTGCGTGCCTTTGCGGTTTGCGGTCCTGGAGGTATGTTTGCAGTTCACGAATGATTCATGAATCGTTCGTGTTGCGAGTCAAGGAACGTTGACTATCGCGAATTGTTCTCGTTCGACCTTCGCTTCTTGTTCGTGTTGCGACAAAGTTGCAGGAGTTCACCATTTCTGACAAGATGATCCAATGCATGAACGATCTGTTAAATAGTTCTTTGCCACCAAGCATGATCTGCAACAAACATATGAAACTCAAATTATGTTTAATAAATAGATAATCCATGTTATCAATGTAAATCAAACTTAAATGACATATAAAAATCAAATAAACAGTTTATATGACAACATACTTGAATGCTCAAATTCTTTTTTTCTGATTGCCGCTATGTGTAGATAAGTCATCAATGTTCTTCATCGGTACTCTCTTTCTTTTCCTCTTCATCATTGCCTTATTGATAATTTTTATATCAACAACAAATTTTAAACTCTTGGATCGCAACTTTTCCATGGATTATAACATTTCTTGGTTTGATCCCCGAAGAGTAGTGATAGTAGCATTCAACTCTGACATAGCATTCTTGAGTGCATTGTTTTCAGCACTAATGTGTTGCCCATAATGAAGCAATTGTTGATTAACACTTTGCAATTGTTGATTAGCAAATTGTAATTGTTGATTAAGACAATATATGCTATGCATTCCAATATCACACAACCTTTGACAATATTCAAGTTATCCGCTATTTCCTTCACATACATATCTGAGAAGATGAGTTACGGACTTAACATCTGGACACAAATTGGTAGCTGGATCATTAGGATAAATTGATCCATCCACCCACAAATCTATATTCATTCTCAATTCTCTAACTATTGCAGCAATATTCTCTACAACTTTCGCATTTTTCTTAATAATTGAAGTGCATTCCATCGGAAGAGCAACATGCAAATGGAACATTGCCATTGTTTAAGCCACAATCATGTAAATGAATCAAACTACAGTAAATCAATATAAATAGATCTAGCATTCCTTGCTTTTGTAATGTTTATGTCGCATTGAAAAGTCGTCCCACCTCATATTTCACTATAAGCATACAGTGATTTCAAAAGTTCTACCTCTCCCGCTTCAGTTTTTGCATTGAGCACACCTAGATTTTCAGTCTTAAAGCTCTAGTCCCGGATTTTGGAATGAGCATGAAGAGAAGTTATTACATCTCATGCTTAACTAACCATTGTCTGAAGTCAAGCATACTAGTTAAACGTCGGGCAAGGCTGAAAACTTGCAAAACGGCAACCAAAAGTCACCAGTTTTCATTCTCTCTACGTAACCTCTCTCTAAAGTGAAATTTCTTAAAGGGCCCATTTTGAGCCCATATTTCCCCTAATGTTAGTTTTTTTTTTAAGTTTTTCAATGTGAACAAGGTCCATATGCAAGGAACAATTTTAGGTAACAATAAATGGGATGGTTATTAAAATATGTGCATATCTGCGTATTTTGTTAGTAATCAAATTGTTGAAAGGCTAAAGTTCGGAGTACATGTGGTCCGCACGGATTCTCTGTTTGCATTTTGGCTAGAAGAATGGTGAAATCTAGCAACCACTTGCTTTGTGCTAAATATATGAAAATGAGTTTTTCCTGTATTCTATTTTTCTGTTGAGGTTTGGGCTTATAGGATCTACTTTTCTAGGAGTGCTCCCTATGAGGTCCAGCACTGTATACAATGCAACAGGCATGTCTGTTCTCGAGCCCTGCCTTTGCATCTGATGTATCACATGTTCTTGGGACTGATTTTATCGCAGATCCAAATAACAAACTTGCTGACATAAATTATGATTTAGTATGCCACAAACACAGTTACATGATTTGGTGTTTCAAGCTTTAACCATCAGTGGTAGTCTGGTAGAGTTTTCTGAGACATTTTTAGTGGCAGAGGTTAAGGGAGTCTGGAGATGGAATTTGTCACTATGGAGTAAAGATAAGCAGGATTTTCTCTCTATTTGCATGGTTGGGAAGTTTCTCTTATGCCTGATGATCAACATACCCATAATGCTGTTAGAAATAATTGCTGCTTGCAAAATAACGACACCCAATTTTCACATGTAGCTGTGGCACGTCTTTTAACCAATAAGCTTTTACATGTCGTTGAAGACATTCTCTCCCTGGTTTTAAAGACACTCCACTTTGCATGCAATACCCCATTATTGTGTTTATAGCTTGAAAGGCTCTTTCTGAAATTTGTATGTTATTCCCTTCAAAATTTAAATCACAAAGACATGATGCGAAGTTTGGTATAAGAGTAATGTGTTTAGGGGACTAGAAAATTTTCAGCCAGTACTTATGTCATTTTTCTGAGAAAATGTCTGAGTAAATTTTACATTGTATTGTACAGGGCTGTTAAATGGCGGTGCCCACAGCGATCATGATACAGACTGATGATGAAGTTGAAGAGAGCTTGCAAAAATCTACTGAAGACAGTGAGAATATTTCAGAGGCTGGTGAAGAAGTTTCAGGCAGTGCCTCAGGTGACAATGATGATGCTTCACATGAGGAGCATGAAGAGGAGGATGAAGAGGATGAGGAGCAGGAAGGAAAGGTGGAAAGGGAAGGTGAAGCAGAAGGGATGGCTGATGTGAAGATGAAGGAGATGGCTTTTCAATGGCATCTCTTGATCGTTCTCTAGTTCTTTGTAAACCTTTGGCCGTCCATGCTACTTCCTTCGATATTGGGCCACCTTCGAAGAACAGAGTTATATTTTATGGGAATGACAGGTTTTACATTCTTTTTAAACTTTATCAGGTAATCTTGCAGCTTATGCAATCTGTCAGAATATTGACATAGAAATTGTAGCAATATGTTGTGCTTCCGCTTTTTTCTGACGTCCCAAGTCTTGATTTTGATATTTCGGTTTTGTGTTCTTATGGCTCCTACTATTACAAATCAGGATAACTAAAATGAATGTGAAAAAATGTTGCAAGCTTACTTCATTTCAAGGGCTTGATTTGGTTGTTACAAGAAGTTGAGTCCTGCTTCTTGATTCGAATACTGAACACGTGTTATCTTTGTACTCAAATTTGAAGACATTTTGCTTTTTCACTTCCCAACGTGCAGACCTTATATGAACGAATTTTTTCTGGAAAACGAATTCTATGGCAGCCGAGCAGAAGTGGAAAACATTTAAAGATGTATCCACTCCATATCTTTATACGAAGTACATACTGGAACTTAGTACTCTTTTCATCATGCTAGTACCTGTACATGTCTATGTTTTATTACAAGTACACCTTTTTAGAGGAAAGGTAATATTTGATTACGACTAGTCGTGAAGCATTGAATTAGCATTTATGGATTATTCTAGTCTGGTAAGAAGCGTTTTTTATTTCTCATTTGCAAAATCTATGAACGGCAACCAGATTCATGACGGCTCTATAAAATTTCCTTGGTGAAACTGATGTCAATACAAGTTTTGAGGATGAGTGTCGGTCAATAATTGGGACGCACTCCTACATTTTGTTACTCTTGACAAGTTAATCTTCAAACTTGTGAAACATGTTCGAGAACTACTCATATCTGTTGTTTTTCTTATTTTTTTGGGATCTTTTGAAGAAAGTGTCTGCTTAGCAGTTTACTAAGTTTAACTGAGCTGACCATATTTGCTGAATTTAAAAAAAATATTTTGCAGCTTCAAACGATTGCTGCTGATGAAACGGCAAATAAACTTCTATTGCTATACACACGTGAGAAATCACGTGGAGCTTGTGGGATTATTGACATTGTTTACCATTCAAATGCATGTGTTCTCCTCCGTGATGAGAGCGTCTTTCGATTTGAGCATGTACGTGATATCTATATTTTCTCTAATGACAATGTTTCTGCTTTCTGTCTATCTCATGTTACATGTGAGAACATGTGAATTTATGTGACAACAGAAAATATGCCCCGGTGAATTATCAGTTCAGCTAATGGAGGAGGGACCTGAGAAATTGGAGGTTCTGGCAACTACTATTGACGAGCCTTTGCAAAATTACTTGAACGATTACTTGTTCTCAGTGCCTGAGAGGAAAGATCGTCATCATGTTTTTGCTGAAAGGTAGCTTCAGAGTTTTGCTTGGTGTCTCATAAATTTTAAGACATTGAATGAATCACCTTTGTTTGCTACTAATCAGCTCTTTACTTATCCGCAGAAATAAGCGCAAATTCACAGATGACGAGGAATGTGAAGCTTTTATGAAGGCAACAAGAAATGTTTACGTGGTGAATGGTTTGGAGTGGAAGACAGATTGTAGGACCTCCAAGGATTACCTTTTTTTCTAAGACTGAATTTGTACGATCACATTAGACACCCGCGTATATGCAGCTGAAAGATAGTGTGAGGCTTCTGGTGATAAACTCTTGTTTGAAAAAAAAAAGGTACTCTATTGTATTGAATGTTTTTGTTTTACTAAATAGAATGTCTCTACATTCTCTGCAGGTCTCATATGTCCTTGCTACTGAGGATCTTCTGTACAAAAGGAAGTGGCCTAAGATGGTTAATTCTCCTGAGGTCAATAATGGAACCCGTAGCATTTCCATGACTTGTGGTTCTAGAGGATCGATAACTAAACAAGATAGAGTTAAGCGGTTCCTTGTATGGTTGGAGGGTAAGTTGACCGAGACGTAACAGAAGGCAATAAAAAATTTTATTCCTGCAAAAGTTCTTTCTTGTGACTGATTTTTGTTGCGTTAACCAAAGAAAGACACCTTAGTTTATGTACGTTCATGGTTGGCTATTATCAAAGCCCAAGCATTGTATGACTCAAAGTTAATGAGATAATTTTGCCAATGTTTAGGTCTTTAGATATTCAAAAGAACGTTGAGAAAATATTGATTCTGAACTTTTATTGGAGAGAATACGAGAGAGCAATACAAAATTAAGTGATGGGATCGGGGTAGTACCTATATCAATTTCTAGGATTTTTTTTTTTTGAAGAGGTTTGCATTATATTTCTTTGTCCTTGAGGGAGTCTCTCCAAAGGTGGGGATGTTAGAATATGGAATTTGATTTTAGTGATTCTTTTGTTTCTGGACTATGAAACAATCTTTGTGCATTATGGTGACTTTTTTACTATAGTGTTTAACATAGCACACATTAATAAACTATAGTCTAATAATATTTTTAAGTAGTATGCAATGTCCCAATACATCTCACATTCTCAAATATTTGGCATATAGCCTCTGTTACAATTCTAAAGGAAGCAGTTCTTGAGTTTGTTGAAATTCCTTGTTGTCCTTTGATCTTTGACCTTGTGGAAATGTATGGGGATCTATTCATGCATTGGGATAAGCAACCTGCTTGGTTCTTTGTATCATATATCAATACCAAGGTCATGGTATTGGAATGACACGAGATACTTGGAAGAAGGAGAAGACAACATAAGCTGTGCTGCAGCATTTTCAAAAGTCGAGGATGGGAACAATGAAAAGTCGACAATTGTCATGCCAAATAATTGTTATTAGAAAAAAAAGAGTTGAGAGGTCTCATGCAGTATGATGTCTGTCTAACAATGAAATCGAATGCTTTTACTCTCCTTGTGTGTCAAGTGGAATGAATCAAAGATCGGAATCAGTACAAATTCTATTCCATAATGTTTTTCTTATGCACTATTACTTACTACGTGCTATGAAACTGTGGATTATAGCAGTCATTTCATGTAGAGTGGGCATGGGTTATTCAACCAAAGAAGGGTTGACACCTCTCATTATAATGAGAAAGCCTAGCTTCTTAGAAAGATTTTTTAAGATTTATAGCTCTCTAGGTGACATCGTAGACATTGAAATGGCAACAAATTTTTTGATTTTTTCCTTCTCTCAATTGTACTCACATACAAGGCCCCGATTGCTTCCACCCACTCCTCCTTATTGCATGCACGAGAAGAGAGAGAGAAAGGAGTAGGCTACTTCCCATTATCAAGTGCTACGTCCCTTCATGTCTCCAACAATGGTTGCCCACATGATAAAAAGATTTTTTTTTCTTATTTATTGTTGAAAAGCAATGTGTCATCGACATGCATGGTGATGATAATTAAGGAATGTTGCACTGAATTTAAATAAATATTAGAATCGACAGTGCTTAGTTGAAAACCATGTTGGATGAGGAATGTGTTTATCCTTTGAAACCAAGCTCTTGCTGATTGTTTCATGCCGTAAAGTGCCTTATGGAGTTTACAGACATGATTCTTCATACCTTCGAGAACAGATCCCTTAGGTTGTAGCATGTACATGTCTTCTTCAACAACTCCATTCGGATAGGATGTCTGTACATCGAGTTGATGTAGTTCGAGGCCGGCTGCAGCAGCATACAATACGAGAGTTCGGATCAGCAAAGGCTTGATCATCGGACTGAAAGTCTCATTGTAGTCGATGTTCAAGATCTAAGAAAATCCTCGCGCGACTAGTCAGGCCTTTCTTCAGTCAATACTCCTGTTAGCATTGTATTTGATCTTAAAGACCCATTTGCAATCGATAAGATTGTTGCCAACAGGTAGTTCGACGAATGACCATGTCTGGTTTTTGACTAGAGAGGAATACTCTCTATCCATCGCTTCTCTCCATAGATCGGAGTCTGGTTGGCTAAGTGTCTCATTGACAATAGTCAATTTCTGAATTAAGAGACAAGAAGACTCACGAATATACCTTGTGGGCTGTGTGCGCACTAAATTCGATCTTCTTGGAGGTGGCATCGGTGGATGATCCAATCCTTGATTGTGTTGTCGATGAGTAACAACAACAACTTCTTTTGATTCATTGTCGAATAGTTGATCGATTGTCAGCATGCTTGAACCAGAGGCTCGAATTGTCGTGTCGAAGGCAGGGGCTATCGAAGGTTCACATGGAACTTTGCTCTTGTCTTTGAAGTCGATGAACTGATCCTCGATAAGGATAGTGAATAAAATTTGTTGGGTATCGGGGTCGTACAACTTGTAAGTGTTGTCAATGGAAGTACAGCCAATTAGAATGGTTTTGAGACTTTGGAAGTTGAAATTCTTCCTTGTGTCCTTTGGAATCTACGCGTATGCAATGCATCCAAACACTCGTAGGTTCTTCACTGAAGGCTTAGGTCCTGTCTAAACCTCAGAAGTTGTCTTGCTTGAGAGGGCCGAACATCTATTTTGGATGTAAGTTGTAGTGGAGACAACTTCAGCCCATAAATTCTACGGTAATGATGTGTGAGCTAGCATGCATTTGGATGTCTCAACTAGGGTGTGATTCAATCTCTCGACTATCCCAATTGATTGAGGCAAATAGAGAGTAATGGACTAATCTTTGATGTCTTGGCTAAGGCAGTACTCCTTGAATTCAGTAGATATGTACTCTCCACCATTGTCGGACCTCAGGGCTATGATATTCTTACAAGTTTCTTTCTTTGCATGCTTCTTGAATGTTTTAAAGAGGTTGAAGGCCTCTGATTTCCTCTTGATAAAATATACAATTGTCTTTCTAGAAAATTCATCAATAAAAGTAATAAAATACTTTGCATCCTTCAATGAAGCATTCTGTATTGGGCCACATATCTGTATGTACAATATCTAACAGTCCTCTAGCAACATGTTGATGGCTTGATCTAAAAGGTTTCTTAGCCTGCTTACCAACTATACATTCTTGACAGACATGTAGTTTGACTCTTTCCTATTTGGATGGTCGAGATCAAGTACAATAGATTGCTTAGACATGTGCGCTACAAAAGCATGATTCAAATGACCAAGTCTATAATACAGAAATAATTTTTTAATGATCTAAACGGAAGTACTGAGAGCCTAATTTTAAGTAAAAAAATAATGACCTAATTTGTACAAGTATCCATGCCTCTTTTTGAGTGCTAGGATCTTGCATGTCCTATCGATTACTTTACATTGATCTCATTCAAATTCTACTTTGTGTCCTAAGCTTGTAATTCTACTTACAAAGAGCAAGTTTGTAGAAAAATTTGGTACACGAAAGACACTTGAAAGTAGCTTGAATTGATCATTTGCAAAGCTTAATCTTATTGTACTTTCATATCTAATAGCTTGCGTGCTATTGTCGCCTAGGTGAACATACTTCTTGGTACTATAAGGCATATAGGACTCGAAGTAGCTGGTTGGTCATATGATGAGTGGTTCCGGAATCAAAAACTCAGAAGCTGTCGTCTGATGCTTTTTGATGGCTTGTCATGAATGCATTGTGATCCACTTCTCAAGAAGCGGATTTGTAGCTGCTAGATTGAGGTGCTTTTGTAGATGCATTTGCATTCTAATTCGATTTTGCATTGTTGTTCTTGGCTTGCAGAATGCGACAATCTTAGATCTCATGGTTGGTTCATTTGCAGTATCTGTAGAACAGCTTCTTCTTTGTTGGCGGATTCGATTGTTCTTGACGTTGTTTTTGAGGGTTTGTGGATCCCAAGGAAACTCTAACCCTAGTTAATAAGTGAGAAGGATTTGACACCCTGCGTGTGTAAGTTCAACCCGATGATCACATAGTTATTTTATTACTTAGAAGTTAATAGAAGGACTTTAGGCCTTTCTGTGGGACTTTTAATGTCGCAAGGCCTAATAGTCTAGATAGTGAATAAAAAGGGCTCTCCCAAAAATTTGAATTTCAAATAATATTTTACGAAGATGTGTTTTACCGCATAAAGTACCAGATTTAATCATGTTTTCACATGATGGCATGTGCAGAGGACACTTCTCTAAAGATATTATTGTTCACAAACTTTTGTGAACAATAATATGTTGGTCCTATTCATCCTGCCGCGCAAGGATTTCAGGCCCGATACATTATCGTAGCAACTGATTATATGACCAAGTGGGTTGAAGCCAAAGCTGTCAAAGTTGCTGATGCAAAATCTACGGCCAAGTTTCTATATGAAAATATTATAATCAGATTTGGTTGTCCAATCGAGACAACCTCAAAGTGGATTGCCGGAGCCCACCGTTGTTTTTTGCCACACAATTTGGATTTTAATACTGCACGCCTCGACTTTATGGAGAAGGTGTAGTACCATTTAATCAAGATTGGGCGTGAAGCAAATAAAAGTCCCCAGTAACTGCATATTGCAGGTGTCGTGGGACTGCCACCAATTTTGTTGGGGGATATTGTTGGAGGGTTTGCAGATCCCAAGGCAACCCTAACCCTAGTTAATAAGTGAGAGGGATTTGGCACCTTGCGTGTGTAAGTCCAACCCGATGATCACATAGTTATTTGATTACTTAGAAGTTAATAGAAGGACTTTGGGCCTTTTTGCGGGACTTTTAATGTCGCAAGGCCTAATAGTCAAGTTAGTGAATAAAAAGGGCTCTCCCAAAAATTTGAATTTCAGATAGTAAGGGAGGTGGTCCGTGGAGATTGGCCAATAGGGTTTGAGGCCAAAGCACTAAAATCCACTATATAAAGTAGTGGTTATGAGTTATTTCGTACACTTTCACTCTTCATTTCAATACAAGCAGTTTGAGCCTCTTATGGAATAGATATGGAATGTCCTTGCTCTTCTTCTTTCCTCCTCCATCTCTCATATTTTCTTTGGATTTGCTAATTGGTGGATTTGATGCTTGTTGGGGTTTATCATTATTATACTTTTGGGGAGAGAGAAAAAGAGAGAGAGAAGAGTAAGATCTATCATTGCTTGAGTAGTGTTAATTGACAGTGTGAATGGATCATTAGGGGAGTTTTAAGCTCCAAAAAGACCCTTTACACGGTTTGGAAAGAAATTATTGCAGCAACTCAAGATTTCGAAGAAGAAGGTTCTACTCGTATACACAAAGTAGAAGTTTGGAAAAAGTTAGACAACATGGTGAAATACTTGAGAAAAGATAAATTTTCAAATACTGATGTTCAAATGATACAGAAAACAACCAATGAATTTGTGGATGCAGTTTAGAGTGCATGGGGTGTTGATCATATAACACATTATATGGTAAGATTTTGATTTTACACTACGATAGACAAATATGTGCAATTAAATTAGATAATTTTGATACTGATTTAGATTATGTTTTTATGACATGCAGCACATATTACGACATCATTCAACATTCTTTGCAAGAAATAGTGGAAGTCTTAGCATATGATCATCGCAAGGATTGGAAAAATCTCATTGGCTAGCAAGAGCGGCATTTCATAAAAGTACACAACAGAGTGGGACTAGCACAAAAAACAGCTATATACTGCAACTTTTCCAATGGTTTTACAGAAGAATCCAAATTCGTCATAATACAAAATTGACGGATTATAAAAAATTTCAAAAAGCATGCACATTTATACAAGCCAGTAGGCTATAGACACACAATAAAATTTTGTATATTAAATAAAAATATTTACAAAGTACAATTTAGCAGAAAAAAGCTATTCTTAAAGCAATTATGCTACACACGTGGTAAATGTGAAAGAAAAATGATGCGTGAAAATTGCATTGTTGATAATTATTTGTGAAAGCTTGAACATAAAAATGAGGGTTAATGATCAAATCTAGAAGACATTGATGTCTGCTTTAATTCATTTTATTCTTTTATTGTGTTTATATGTGTATGCAAGACACAAATTAAGCATGGCATTAATAACGAGATTGCTACATTTGTATTGAGTTACAATCATCGACAAATTTTGATAGGCACCAAAAATGAAAATACAATTGAAGTGCCATGCAATGATGACAAAGAAAGAGAGAAATGAATTTGATTATAATGATTATGGGGCACAACGTGATAAAGAAACGTACGATATGTTTGAGTTCTATTGTAAAACAAACGATGATGCTAAACACACGCGCATACACATTCTATTGAAGATGCAAACCACAAAGAATCTTTTATGGATGATGATGAGATCTTTCTTCGCAAAGATCTTCTGGTAACCCTTTATATTCAAAAGCATTAATTGTAAATATCCAAGCAACATATATATGGAGTGACCCGAGTATTGCATTATCATTCAGGTACAACATGACATCTTAGTGCGTTTTATTATTTTGTAATTGATTTATGAGTTTCTTTTTCTTTTTTCCAGCAAGAATTTCTTCTTTTTCCACTTATTGCAAAAGCTACTTCTCAAAGAGAATGTGATACCTAAAACTCAAAAAAGAAGCACGAAAAATATCGAGCATGCTTGAGATGGATAATGAAACAAGACATGTGTGGCTAGTGAATCATATTTCATATAAGGGCGAGCATTCAAAAAAGATTGAAAATCCAACATGTAATACATCAGTTTATGAAGATGAATTTCAAGGAGATAAAATGCTGCAGAGAGTGCTATGCCATTTTTCAATCGTTCCATGATTGGAATGCACAAGTCAATGTGAACAGTAAATCAGAGAGGGAAGCACATTTGTAGAAGAAGTAGAGGTTCATTGGAGGTTTGGTAAGCAAAGCAAAAACTTGAATCATTGTCCAAACCATAGATGAGAGATAGATCCACATCTCTAAAGAAAACACACGATGACAAAAGAAAATTGACATGATGGAACCATAACACTCTAATCGTTATGTGGCAATCTACGACTTGGGACAATAGAGAAGATAATGGTGATGGTGACGAGGGTCAAGAAAAGGTTGCAAATTCATAGGAATAAGGGGGTGACGAGATGGCAACAAGATAGATGCTCAAAAGTTATTGCTCTTCCTTTACTTGATGTAGATAACTTCAAAGTGAGTGGGTGATATGGTAGAAAACATCATTGACCTAATCAATCCAGAATCTCAATTCTTTCTGGATGAGCATCTGTCAAGTATGTGATGCTTTGCATATGGATATGTATTTCAGCTGATCACTATAATGTGCTCTATTTATTGCTATCAAGAAGGTCTCTAGGTACATCAATCCGTAGTAAAGGGTGTTCATCCTTATACATCCTCATGGACGATCAAAATGTTTGCAAATGTTTTGCATCCTTGGAAAGCATTTTTTCTACCTTTGATGGCATCTTTGTTGTAGCAATCAATCTAAGGTGCATTGAAATGATCTATGGTGATGATGGATTAGATATGATTGACTTGCTACGGGATATCATGTTGTGACCTTGCCTGTTGTACATGTTTGCCTAAAGCAAAAGCAAGAGGAATGGCTGAAAGAGAGGGTGGATATGAATAAGATTTGGGCCAAAACATATTTAACAAATTATCATAAATCTCTTGACCACGAGCAAAGTTTTTACTTTAAGCAGCAGGACAAAAAGTGTCTTAGCACTAAAGGTATGCACTTTTTTTGGGAGGGTATACTGTTACACATGGTTTCATTAGCTTGGTTGTGGAGGAATTTTCCAGAAGTAGTGCTAAATTACTTGAGGCTTAATTGACTTTGTAGATGAACTTCATGTAGTTAAAGGTTTCCATTAGTTTTAGTTTTTTTTTTTGGATACTATCCTGGATCTAACATCGATATATGCTTCAGTCATATAGGAAAAAAACAAGATTTTTCTAGACTAAAATGAACATAACTAGGGGATTCTGAATGGAACAATTCCTAGCCAATCTAGGAAATTTGGTGGTCTGTATTTTCTATTTAGGAATTTTTCCCTATATATAAAAGTGTTTTGTTTTGAATAACCTATATAGGAAATGTTTTGCCTATATAGGTAATTCCCAAATTTCATATATTTCTATCTAGGAATTGCTCACCTAGCTATGGTCACCTTAATCTAGGGAAATCTTATTATTTTTCTAAATAAAGAAATAAGGTTTGTCAATCTTAAAACCTATGAATGGTATAGTACATTAGCAGCTCAGGTTGGAGATGGATTCAGCCTTTCAAGATGTTGCTTTCAAAGGTCCACTATGGGAGGAGGTCTCAAGGTAGTTGTCAGTGCTGGAGCCTTGTTATCTAATTTGTTTTTTCCACTTAGATTTTAAACTTCAGCAGATGCTTTAATCAATTGTTAAGAATAAGTGATAAAATACAAATCCTTGTTTCAATTTATGTAAGATTGCACTTGGAAATATTAATTATCTCTCGATTGCAGAATAGTTTTTGCAATCAAATCAATGCTAGAGTCTTATCATGACTAGTTGCAAGTTATGCTAATGTCTTATGTCTAATGTTTCGAGCATAGTACATGATTCCATAAGCTGTGATTAAATTTGATATGAATTCTAAAAAAAATTCAGATATAAAAGTACAATGTGAATTTTCAGTTTTTACTGAAAATGAGCTAAAAAATACACAATAGCACTCATCTGAGTGCTTAATATTTGCAGCATAGTACGATTAAACTCTTAGCTATGTAAGCAAGGAACGACTATCAAAGCCTGCGTGGCTTCTCATAGTCTTTATTCTATATGCTAATCCTGAGAAAACTGGAATCCTGAATTTGAACTGGCAACATCATTCCAAAGATATGAATCATGTCGTCCTGATTTAGTATGAACCTAATTTAGGAAATTATTCAGCAAAGCCCCCAAAGAATGATCCAGGATCTTCTGTGCAAAGAGGCTATATCGTAGGTTTGGTTTAATTCTTGTAGATTCATTGACATCCCATTCCTTGACGTTCTTGAAAGTCCAAGAATCAAGAAATGTGTATTTCTTGATTCTTGGACTCTTAAATGTTGTTTAATTCTTGTTTCTTGTTTTAGTTTCTTGCGTTTTGGTGGATCGATGTGTGTTAGATTAGTTTTCAGCTTATAAGGATCTGTTCAAATTGTTTTTGCAGCAAGTGAAAGTAAGAATCCATGTTTGTTCAACTGAGCACTGATCATTTGTTAAATGCATTGGCTTGCATATTTGGTTGATTATGCATGCACATTCAATTCAAGAGTGACCCTTTTGAGTGTCCTCTAACAGGCAAGACCTTACTACACTGATTTTAGACATTTCCAAGTTGTTGATTCTTTCTGTGTGTTAGACTAGAGCAATCCCGGAACAAAATTGACCGTCCCTAAAAAACAAAGAGGTCTTTCCATTGGTAGGAAAAATTTTCAGTACCTCAAAATGGTGCTCGACATTGTCAATATTTTTTAATTTCTAAGGCCTAAAAACTTCTACTAGCCACATTTAGACAGGCTGAGACCTATTTCTAGATAAACTGGCATTTTCTTTTGTTGTCTACAAAAATTGATATTTGTCAAATTTTTCAGTGGTGCCTGCTGTCTTTATAAGGGCCTATCTTACGAAAGTTCTCTCTAGCCACTTCGAGGTTGGGCTAGGCCCCGTGCTTATCGATATTTTGTGCCAATTCTATGTAATTTTGTCGGTTTTATATACAGATTTCTACAGGTTTTGTGAAAAAAAATTCACATATTAGCCTGATGTTTGGCGAAAAATATTCGGCTAACAGGATCAAATCTCAATGATATAAATTCTTGATCAAGTTCAATCACTTGATGGGCCATGTCAAGTGATAAGGACCAAAATTGCAACATATGCATCGAACATGAGCTGTCATAAGTGATAAACATCAATTTGAATCATTTGAATGCCCTATACTCAAGATTCCTCTAATTTATCACTCAATGAGCAATTTTGAGTGATAATATCTAACATCTAGCTACCTCGAGTCGAGTGATACATATAGAATCTGAGCTATTTCATAGGAAGGGGTCAATTCCATCAATAAGAGACTATACTCAAGCAATCTAAATGTGATAGACTTGATATTGGTTGAATTTGATCACTCAATGAGCCATGTCGAGTGATAAGGACCAAAATCACATGTTGTGCATTAAATTTGAGCTATGTTAGTTATATGTATGAAATTTGAGCTATCTAATTGTCTTAACTCACGATTCCCTTGATTTCATTACTCAACAAACCATCTCGAGTGATAAAGGCCGAAATTGAGTGATCTCAAGTGGCATCAAATTTGGGACATCTTGTGTGGTAGGGATCGGTTCTATCGATAAGGGGTTGAAACTCGAACAATCTAAATGTACTAAACATGATATTGGTCAATTTTCATTGCTCAATGAGCCTTTTTTAGAGGTGAGGACTAAAATATAGCTTTTTTGCTTGTAGGCATCAAATCAAGTTATCTCGATAGATAGACATCAATTTGAGCTCTCAACAAATATGGACCAATTCCATCAATAACAAATTCAACTTGAACAATCCGAGTGTCTTAATATTGAGATTGGTCAAGTTTGATTGCTTCATGAATTCTGTTAAATTATAAAGACCAAATCACGTGTTAGGCATCATATTTGAGATATTTTGAGTGATAGGCATGAAATTTGAGCTATTTGAAGCTCATAAATTTGACATTCCTCAGATTTCATCACTTTATGAACAACCTCATATAATCCATGACAAAGTATATCTTGGTTGATTGACATCGAATTCGAGCAATCTTAATGTCCTAAAATTGAGATCGACGAGCTTAGACATTCTATGTCAATTCATAGGGACCAAAATCAAGCTATCTTGTGTGTAGACATACAATCGAATATACTTAAATGTCGTAAACACAAGCTTACTCTAAGTTGATCAGTCAATTGGCAATCTCTAGTCATATATGAAGTGGTCATAAGCTCCTTATGTATTAAACTAATTCTTCTTGTTAAAATGGTTGTATTCACAACGCCTTGAAAATCTGAAAGGCAAAACCATAAGCATTTTCTATGAATAATTTTAACTTGACCAAAAGCTAATTCCAAGTGTACTTGTCTTAGTATTGCAGCGTAGCTAGAATGATGATTTAGAGCGGACTTCTCTCTTGCACTTCCGATTTGACGAAAGAGCTAGTTACTATTTTTAAAACATTGCACAGCTTTCTCAGCCAAAAAGAAGTGATAACCAGTTTCACAGGTTTTCATTGCATGCGGAATACCTGAAATTTTGGAACTTGCTATTGTTACATAGACCAACCCATTTCACCATTATCAAGATCCATGTTACGAGCATGAAAATAAAAATCAGGCAGCGGTCTGTATCTTGCTGTCATTTCCTTACTAGTAGAAAGAGACTTATCGATAATATTTCAGTAACTGTAGGCCGCATGCAGCTTCACGTTCTATCAAGTCAGATATCAACTGATCTGAAAATGTACCCCGACATATAGGACAATTGCAAACGCTGGGAGTTGCTTCGAACCAACACAAGAAACAAGTCAGATGTAGCATGTGCCCGCACCTGAAACAGAACACATTCAGTATTTGCCATACTAATAATCTAGAGCTGTAACGCTAAGGAGAACAAAACCATCTTCACGACAATGAAGTTTCGATTGCATGTATTGAGCTACAGAATTAAGAACCTACTGACCTCAACTTTATCATTAGATCGACTTGGTCAGGTGTGGGCGGTGGAATGAGTGGGTCCAGACATACAGAACACTCTGTTTCGAGATCCATTTCTGGTACATTAACTATCTGCATATCATCCAAGATTGGGCACATTAGTTCACCTGGCTGTATCACTGGGAATCGATACCCTGTTATGCGACATAAACATTCCATATCCATCCCTTCTATCTATCCCGTCTGTCTAATATGACGTCTTACACAGTGTGAGTCGATTGAATGTTTATGACTAGCGCGCAGAACTTTCAATAGATCAGGAGCTGATTCCTCATGAAGCACAGATATGAGATGCTTCTGAGTAGAGTATATTTATTTGGTCTTTCCGCTAGGAGATCGATATATTTGAACGTAATACGTTGCAGCACTGTCGTTCCCGCGAAAATTCAACATGGTAATTCCCGCTAAAACCCGTCCCAAAAAACGTCACCTATTCAAAACACGTCTGCATAATTGCCGCTTGTCCATGGTGGTTGGGATGCATTACGAATTTTTGAAACTAAGGTGAAATGTGCCCCAACACAACAAAAATACGTGCACATATTTTTGGCTTGTCCATGGTGGAGTTTTGGCCTTGCCTTGCAAATGCAATACTATTTGTTGAGGTAGGTCAATGGAGTTCCAAAGGAAGTCAACATTAAAGGCTCAAATTTAGTGGCAGTCAGAACACTTAAGGTTTGGACCTTGTGAAGGCCTGAATAGTCAGTATGCATAGAAAATCTGCTTTTTGGCCCTGCCTTACTCTTTTTTTTTTTGGCCCTAGAAGGGCTTATTGCTTTCAGGATTGGTTTTCACCTACTTGCGATCTTTTTGTTTTCGTTTTGTTTTTTTTAAATATTTGTAGCACCGTCCTCTCACCAAGACAGCCTCACTCTTCCATTATGATTCTTCTCTCTCTCACATAAGCACCAAATTCAGGATGATAGCAGCAAGCAGCATAGCAGCAAATCAGCAATTCTCAGCCTCAGCAGCACTTCACTCTTCTAAAATTCATTGTTTTGCTTAATGTCTTGGGCCTTTTTATAAAGGGCGGCGGAGGGCCACCCTTCATTTTGCTATTTTGTCAATTTTCTGAAACTTCTCCTCTTTTCGACAAGTGTAAAATATGGTAGGGCCCATCACATCAGCCACTTGCAAGCCGTGTGACATCAACCAATGTGATGTCACTTGGGTGAGGTCACTTAAAAAAAAACTTTTTAACCCAATTACCTTAATCTTCACTTTTACAAGGTCATAATTTTTTTCCCGTTAAACTGCTTAGGCTGGTTGGCCTCTCTGGTACCTGCCTTGCCGATTTTTTTTGCACTGCGGTTTTGATACCGTAAATTGTAATTTCACCACATTTTTGAAACCCTGTGTGTCTACGTTTTTGAAACTCCGTTATGCCCATTTTTGTTGATTGCCACTTTGTCGTCATTTTGAAACCCACTATGTGTATATTTTTCGATGTCATTTTTGTCGATTTTTCTCTTGGTAATGCCTCTAACCAATTCTTGATTCTGCAAGTTCTGACGGGGTTACAAGTGACAGACAGAGTAATCTTGAGAAGAAACTGACCGTTCCTGAAAAACAAAAAGATTTTTGTTACTAGTAAAATATTTTTGGGTACATCAAAATTTTGCTCGGCATTGCCAGCATTTTTATTATCGGGCCAATTTAAAGGCCGTAAAACTTCTGGCTAGCCACATTTAGGCGGGCTTGGACCTATTTGTACATGGACCGGCATTTTCCTACGGTCTTACAAAATCTGACCTATGTCTAATATTTTTGACGATTCCTTAGACCGTTTGTACAGATATATTATCCACTACTAATTAACGTGTCTAGCCACTTTACGGGTGGGCTGAGACCCCTTTTTGGTCCAACATTTTTGCTTCAACTTTTGCCAAATCCACAGTGTTTTGGTGCGCGTTAAATACTCTATAACTGGTTTTTGCCCGATTTTTGTCGTCAAAAATTCAGCTAACATTGGCGACTTCCACTAGGTAGTATGGTCCCCATACGGCAGACCCAACATCTTTGGTTTCGCAGCTTGGTTTTGTGTTGATGTCTTCCTTTTCAGCACTCTTAGGTGGGCAATGCTAACCATCTGTATTCCTCTCATACATCGGTACTTAGTGATAGTGTTCTTTTCAGCTTCGTATTTTCCTCTTGATTCTTTAGTACCTGCAAAACACCCATCTCGTGTTCCTATTTTGGCATATGCACCCATTCCTTGGCAGAGTATGACAGTATGCCCAATTTCAGTTCCATGCATAATTGGCAATGCAAATGCAAGATCTCAGAGTCATTAACATGGATGCAACTTTTCAACAGTGTGTCTAAAGTGCAAAGTGTTATGTGTACTGCTTTTTTCAGGGAGACTGATACAGTCCATGTTTCTCACTACACTGGATTGAACTGAATTTTGTGACACAATGATTAAACACTCTCAATCTGGACAAAGACTGCACTCAAATGATACTTTCTCATCATGTCAAAACTATTCAACTCCACTTATTTATCGGATGTACAAAAGGCAACAAAGTCAATGTTTTGGCTAAAATCTTTGATCATGCTACTTGGATACGTTCATTCAATAATGATGCCTTCATGAGTAATGCAGACACACTAGTGTGTGAGAACTTGTGACGGATGATGATGATACATCTTCAACTCCCAAAATCTATCCAAATAACTAGATGATTGCTAGAGTAGGATTGATCCAATTAGATGCAATCATGTGTTCACTCTCCACCCCACTACAATGCTTTCCAACCTCAATTTTAATTTTTTTTCTCAAACCCACCCGATCATGCTAGACACATGTCCTATTGCCTAGGTAAGGAAAATGCTTTTCATAATCAATGCATGATAGCTAGAATTCCAATAGATAATACTGCATTCATAAGAAATACTTACAAACCTTTTCTTTTTTTTAAGGATATAACCTCCTCTAGTAAGGTCCTCCGAAAAAGGTAGTGATTCTTGATCTTAGTCTACGTGGCACTATCCTTTTGGCAGGCGTAAAATACATGTACATTGTGTTCTTTATGGGGATAGCAGTTACCAGATTTTCCAGAACCTGTTCTTCGATTATGTTGATGTACATAAAAGGGCTGTCTATTTTGTAATGTGATCTGCAAATGACATTTCAAGGAACACAAGAGTTTCAAGAGATATTGAAGATCCCAACTGGAAACTAGTACTACCAATTCCTTTACAAAATGTGCATATTTGAACACTTCATGGAGAGTTGAGGATCATAGAGAAATTAATATATCTTCATATCTTGTTTGCATGGAATACTAAGCCAGAGTCAGTATCAAAACAAGCAATCACTTGATTAGAAGAAGTGTTGTCAAAAGTAGGCCATCATAAAGGCCATGTTAAAATACAAAAAGATGAAAAGCTTTCGGGAAAAAGAAGAAACGTACCTAGTAAACCTAGCATAGGAGGAGTCAAAGCTCGTTGATTTTTATTAAATCATTCTAAGGAGTCTTCTAAGATCCAATACTCGGTTTGGAAAGATGTTATTTCTGCAACAGAAGACTTTGAAGATAAAGGAACAACAAGGGTAAAGAAGGTTGAAGTTTGGAAAAAGCTCGATAATATGGTTGAAGTGCTTAGAAAAGACACAATTTCATATGCAGATGCACTCCTATTGGAGAAGACAACAATAGAGTTTGTAGATGTAGTTTTTGTGGCTTGGGGCTCAGAGCACATCACCCACTACATGGTAAGATACATTTGAACAGTGTCTTACAATTTTATAATTTTAGTATTACTTGCTTGATAGATTCTAACCAGTGCATATTTTTCTAACCAATGCATAAATCCTTGATATTGCAGCACATAGTAAGGCATCATGCATCATTTTTTGCAAAAAAGTATGGCAGTTTGAGTATATGGTCCTCACATGGAATGGAGAAATCGCATTGGCAGGCAAGAGTAGCATTTCATCGAAATACACAACATGGTGGAACATCCTCAAAAAATAGTTACATCATTCAGCTATTCCAATGGTTTTATAGACGAGCTCAAGTTCGATACACAACAAGATCAACTGAATATCAAAGATTCAAAAAAGCATGTAAATTTATAAGCCAAAATTAAATTGATGGCATTCAATAAAGATCAAACGCGTGTAATAAAAAATTCTCAAATTTCACATACATTAAATGGAAAAGAGTACAATCATTTTTTTTCATTGTCTCTAAGGACAATTTTTGCTATGTGGTCATGAAGGAACTTTTTCCTATCATACGGATCCGAAAATCGAGTGGATCGCCTTTTGCTCAGATCTATATATCCTGATAGAATTGCCAGAGCAGATGGTCTAATTGGAACATTTTTTGGCACGTAATTGAACACTTTAAGAGCAACATCTCTTTTAACAAAAATGATTCTCTATGTATTTTTTGGATATTTATGCCTTGGGCAAGATAAGATAGGGCCTTGATGGCCATGATTAAGATTCCCGCATTCACAAAAAACCTTTCATGAAGAATACAAATTTCGTTATCTACAAAATGTTTCAAATAATGAGCCAATGAGGCATCCTTCTGTCTCCCGCCTTGTCTTTCTCTCAATCCTCCATGCCTGCTAGCAAAGGCATCAACTTCAACGGTTTCCTACAACACATAATCAAGTGTTAGTCAAACTAGCAAATCAATCATCAGTTACACATTAAATAGTAAATGATTTTTGTGAGAGGTGTACTTACCAGATCCTCCTCATCAGCTTGGATCACACCAGCAGCTTCTAAAGACCAGCAATAATGGTCGATTGCTGGTCAGTTGGAATACTATATATGGGAGGTGGCGGATACCTTTTCTGAAAAGCCAAAAACTCCTCCTCACTCGGCATATTAGCCTCGTATGCCCTGCTCTCAGATAGCATCCTTTGAAGGGCATCTGTGCCACTTGCCCATTCTTCTTGGTCCTCATAGTCATCTATGAGTTCATCATCATCAAAGTCAATAAAATCACTAAACTCATAAATCATCCTTGACAAAAGAGATAATATCTCATCTTCTCTGAGATCCATTACGTCTCTGATGTCGCTAATGGACAAGAATGCAATATCGTCCATATGGTACACATGGAGGTCCATCAGGGTTCTGCTCTGGTCAATCTGGCTCGCGGTAGATAAGGGAGAGACAGGCAAAGAACGAGCCTTGGCAGGATCATATTGCTGTGCTTGCCTGTCCTCCTCTGCATCTCCTAAAATCGCATCAATAATGGAAACCTTTGAAGACACATGAGTAGTAGGGGCAGGCAAATGAATCATAGACGACCCAGAAGATTCTGCCTCGTTAGGGATAAGAGCAGATAAGAAAAACACAAAGGCCATACTGTTGTAAAGCTACCTTTACAAAGCTTTACTTCCAGCGCCATCGGCGCCAGCTATGTCCCCAGCGCCAGCAGCGCCCCTGCTGCTCCCGGCGGCAACGGCGCCGGTGCCGCTCCCGGCGCCACTGTGACCAGAATCCAGCCGGCGCCAAGTTCCTATGGCTGAAAATCTTTGATCGGTTCTAGCGGAGTCCATAGAGCTCAGATCGATGTGCAATCACCTCACACGATCTAGGCATGATTAAAGGAAGCCTGGGGATCAATAAAAGCTAGAGAGAGAAAATGACTTTCTAGAAAGAGAAAATCCTAGAGAGAGAAAAACGTGCTTTACCAGCTTGGGTAGAGTGCGTGGTATGGGGGGGGGTGCCGAATCACACCAATACTATAGGGGAGTGCAGGTTGCGACTCAGGACGAGCTCCAACCAAGTCTCAGCCTCCCTTGCTGGAATGTTATCATGCCTCTCGCCTTGGCATGCTAGCGCCCCGGAGACTAGGGTCGGTCACACACTTGAAATGTAACCTTCTCAGATTTATCAATAAAGTGGGATTTTCCTCAAACTGACTCTGATTAGCCATCTCGCATATTGCCATCACGCGCCTCCCCTGTCTGATATGCTCTGTTCTCTCTGATTGGCGTGCCATAACGATACCTTAGGTTGAAATGGCCTGTACCAAGCAGACATCATGTCTTACCACATTTGCCTTGCCTCCTTGTCCTCCTATACAAAGGGCAGTGGGCACTGGTAGGAGGGTAGGTCGGCCTAGAAGACCATGGTTAAGGGATATCAGAAGACTACAGAGGACAACGAATCTTCTGATTCCCCGCGTTCTGTTCTACATGCCTGTGAGATTAGTGACAAGGTCACTCTCACATGATGTTTTTAATAAGTTTTGTAATTCCTTCAGTTTAACTAATTATCTCTTGTTTGCAGTAAGCATTGAAGTGTGCATATAATCTCCCTCAGGGAAGATTCAGATGGGATTATTAATCCCATCCGTTTAAAGATGAATTCCTTGAAGTCTACCCATGCCGAAATGGACATGATGTATAGCAGAATGTTGCCATTTTTGCCAAGGCCGGATGGGGCCACTGTAAATAGCCACCTGAAGATTGTTGATGCAGAAGTAAGTATTTCTCATCTAGTATCTGATAGGTAATATGATTTGTTTTTTTTCAAAGTGCACAACTAATTTATTATACGTTTTCTGATTGAAGTCAGCTCAGCAAGATGATGGACATAGCTGTGGATGGTTCTCCATCCGCAATATACGTGACTTCTTAGAGTGGTACATCATGCAATCCGGGGTTCCAGATATACGAAAGGTAAATAGACTAGTGAATTTCCTAACTAAGTTATTTTCGATTTGGTTTTTGATAAGTCAATTGACTCGGTTCTTTTGGATTTGCAGTATAAATGTCGAGCATTTACAATGAACGAGATATATGATTTTCGTCAACAGATGTTGGTGAACTTATTATCTCATGCAACACCGAGTCCAGCTGCGGAAACGAGAGGCCAATCAAGTCCACAGCTGACACTAGTGCAGGGTGGAGATAATCCATTTTACTTTGAGATGTAAATAATAGATTAAATAGAGATATACATTTTTGATGTAATGCCCTGTGAATAATTATGGGCATATAGAAAGATAGAGACAATGGGGAAAAAGCATCTATTGTTATATATAGGACTCACATGTACATTCTCAGAAAATGAGAAATATATTGATATTTATGAGAGCTTTTACAAATCTTGTATCATGATTGTTGTATTATCTGAACAATTCTGCCCAAATCTTTGCATTTGATTTTCTCTTTGTGTCTTTTACATATTTGCACAAACATACATTAATCAAATTACAATTAGTAATCTGAATATTGACAACAATGCATATAAACATGTTGAATAAGCACCTCTGAAATGGTTTGTCCTCCTGAAGAAACTTTGATATCAATAATCCGCCTTTCCAATAAGATCTATATGTATATTTGGCCTTTTTCTTTTGGCGAAAAGCCCCTCTCGCCGATGGATGCATCTGTACCCAAGAAGCCTTATGATATTCACGAGCAATCCATGTGCCATCATCTTCCCTCTCATTATAAAAAATTACAGAGCATATCAAGGATCTCAGTCTTCTTCTCATCGCCATAGCTTGAAGAGTTCACGTTTGAACTTGTCAATATGAGAGTCCAAAGAATAATAGGCGCCAAACCTATTTATGAGTCCCAAGATAATTTTAACGTGAGGTTAGCCCAAGTAGTTTAGTCAATCAGTTGTTGCACACGCTCTTGCAATACGTTCAGTATTACATGTCTTGTTTACCAAGTAAAGTAACAGCTGATGATCCGTATAAAATGCAAAGTGCATTCCATGAGGTAGTGACGAAATTTCTGAACAGAAAAAATCATGGCTAGCGCTTCACGTTCTGTTGTTGAATAATTCTTCTCTGGATCTGTAAGTTGTGTGCTTGCAAATCATATGGGATAATACTTCTTATAGTCACCTGGCTGCATAGAAACTGATCCAATGGTGTATTTTGAGACATCCGTATGAACATGGAATTCTATCGTCCAATCTGGAGAACGCAGTATTGGTGCTGAAGTTAATGTTTTTTTTAACTTTCCAAAGGCTTCTAACGCCTCTACTGTCCAAATAGGAATAATAGTAATGTATCGGGCCTGAGATCCTTGCGCGACAGGATGAATAGGACCAACATAATCTAGTCCCCATTTTTCAAACAGTGCTTGCGATAAAACCGAATGCAAGGGTTCATAATTCTGTTGAGCAGGCCATCATGCTCACTGACAAACATCACATGTTTGAATAAAATTTTATGTGTCCTTATGAAGCATAAGCCACCAACAACCTGATTGCAAAAGTTTGTGAACAATAATATCTGTAGAGAAGTGTCCTTCGCCCATGCCATCATGTGAAAACATGATTAAATCTGGTACTTCATGCGGTAAAACACATCTTCGTAAAATATTATTTGATCCACGACGGTACAATTGTCTTGCAATTAATTGATAAGGTTGAGCCTTATGAATCAATTGTCGCTTCTATACTTTTGTCAAGGAGTCATTCGATTGTCCTAGCATCAGGTACTCAACAATATCCGTTGCTCACTCTGGTACTGCTTCAACATAGAACAATGCAGCATCTGGTAGTTCATCATCCACTCCAGGATTAGCTGGTGTGGATTCGATTCGTGAAACGTGATTGACTAGATAATGTTGTTTCCCCTTTCGAACCACAATTTGAAAGTCAAATTCATTCAATAACAATAACCATCTTGCAATACGTCCAATATTGCACATCTTGTTCACCAAGTAAAGTAACGATTGGTGATCCGTATAAAATGCAAAGTGCATTTCCATGAGGTAATGACAAAATTTTTGAACAGAGAAAATCATGGCTAACGCTTCACGTTCTGTTGTTGAATAATTCTTCTCTGGGTCTGTAAGTTGTCTGCTTGCAAATCTTATAGGATAATCCTTCTTATAATCACCCGGCTACGTCAAAACTGATCCAATGGCGTATTTTGAGGCATCCGTATGAACATGGAATTCTATCGTCCAATCTGGATAACACAGTATTGGTGCTGAAGTTAATGCTTTTTTTAACTTTTCAAAGGCTTCTAACGCCTCTACTGTCCAAATAGGAATAGAAGTTAGTTTGTATATAGGTCGTGCTAAATTCACAAAGAAGATAATAAAAATTCGATAGTAGTTCGCATGACCCATAAACACATAAACTCCACGAATTGTTGTTGGCGATGGCAATTCCAGAATAACCTTGATGTTAAAATAATCTATGGCAATACTATAACTCGATATCACATGTCCAAGCACAACTCCGTGGGAAACCCATATCTGACTTTTTTCTGGATTTAGAGAAATTTGATATTTGCGACATCTTTCAAATACTTTCCTGAATCGATCCAGGTGGTCTGTATCTGTACTATGGACTCCCAGGTCATCCAAATAAATTTCAAGGAATTTCTGCAGATAATCTTTTAAAGCCAATTGCATTACTCTTTAGAATGAACTTGGTGCATTATAGAGTAAAGGGCATTTAAATCATGCACGCTTCAAATATGAAAGAAAATAAATGGGCAAGGAAAACCTATTTTCTTGAAGGGTAGAGTTGCCCTTCAATCTACAACACTCTCCCTAAGCCTTTACTGGCCACCCTAAACCTTAAATGGCCACCTTTTAATTCATAACTAACGGGCCAATCCCCCCCCGCTCTCTCTCTCTCTCTCTCATGGATGCTCCTTTGTTCAGTCTTAACCTACTACATTAAACAGAAAACGTGGACAAATACTGACGTACCGCTACTTCATACTTGCAATGTTTTTACTGTTGTACGCTTGCATAAAATGGAGTTCCATATTTTACTTAAAAGGTTAACCCACAAATATTAGAAATGGTTTGGTCCGTTTTAAATAATTTGGAGGGATATAGAGTTTCCCATTCCCACTCTCTCCATCCAGGTTACTACCTTATTGGAAACTATAAGTACATGCTCTTTTCAACCCTTTTTGCTTTACAACACCGGTGAAGAACTCTGCTCCTATGATACTCGCTGAAAGTGCGCCCTATCTACCTACGGATCAGTGATTTGGCAGCTTACGGTCTGTATTTGCTTATCTCTTACATTACGTTTGTATTTACTCTGTGGAGGAGGTTGCTTTAATAATGATCTGCTTTGATATGCCACTCATCTCTATAAACCATGTAAAGGTTGTAGGGAAAGAACACATTGAGGTCCAGCGATGGACAACAATTCACTTTTTGTTTCTTGAAACTGTCCACCCTGCCTCAATAGGCAGCGATGGATGATTTTAAAATATGTGATAATTTTCTGAAATTGCAGGTGATGGTAATGATGAAACCATGATTTTTCCATACTTTTGATTGCTCCTTATGGCTCAGTGGGCAGCGATGGAGGGCTGCCTCACTCCTACACATACTATATGGGTTTTTTGATTAGGAATGGGCGCTGTCCAGTGATGGATAGATTGTTGTCTGGCGATGGACAGATCGCTGAAATATTTCTCATAAAATGAAGATATATCAATAGTGCTATGTGCTATCCAGCGATGGATTGCATAGGCATGATAGACTCACATTTAAATCACCGAATCTACATGTAGAGACCCTGTTGTTCCAGCGATGGACAAGAGGATGGTCTCCTCTTCATATGATAATACTGTAAATTTATGCATGGCTAACTGTCCCGGGATGGACCATGAACTTGTGCTATCTATTCATAGCTTCACTTCATTAGCCTCCTCCAACCAACGATGGAAGGATGGACACATTCATGCATAACTCTTACTTATGTGTTCTCTTTATAAGTGTTCATAGATCTCATAGTATGAAGCTAATGATATCTCATGCTGTAGCTTTCTTATACTACTCCAACTTCGTCAGAATACTACTTGGTTCTTTCTTGAACCGACTACTCAATACTGAAAGCTATGTAACCAACTGGATCTCTACATTGTAAGTTAACTTACATAGTCAAAAGATGTCTTGTAAGGCGTTTTCTGCATAACTTTTCAAAGCAGTAAGCTCACTTCATGGTTTTTTGGCTTTCTTATGTTTTAAAGGAATAAGAACTCGGTCACTTAAATCTGGAATTGGAAAAGACCCTTTTTCAAATGTAGATGTGGTGATAAATGTAAAAACAACTTACCAATCAAAACGCTGGATATTTATAGATCCTAATCGATGTGCAAGATGAAGAAGACGATGTTAGAAGAAAATCAGTGTTTCAGCAACCGGACGTCTCTAGTTTTCTACTAGTAGCCATTTAGGGAGACTTTTATGCTTTTAACTATTTCAAGAACTTTATTTCTGTAAAATTTGGCCATGTCATCTGCACAGATTGTAAGATTATTAATAGTTCCCTCTTACAAAAATCGCTAGAAAAAGGCCTAAATCATATTACTCTTAGACAAGCCAGTGTGAACAAAGTCGCTTTGGAGCTTTACTATGGATGGTTTAAACTTATGAAATTCCTACCTTCTTATGATTCTTGTAAAAAAAAAAAGGAACATGATATGTTTTGTAAAAGTATCGTTTTAAGTCATATTAGAAAGGGAAAGTGGCTTCATGGAAACACTGAATCTCTTTCCAAAAATAAGATTGCAAAGGATGAATTACTTTGGCTTACAAACTCTCTACACATTAATGGAATTGATAAAACACAGCATAATTCCTATTTCATGTGTAAATTCTTTGTGCAAAATTTGGCCATAAAACAACTTAACAGTCGGGATTTTACTCCTTTCCCTAATGATCAATCTAATCTTGTGGAGGATTCCTTTTCATATATAATGAACATTTCTACAAACGTTCTACCTGAATTTTTCCTGGAAAACAATTCTCTACCTTACCTCCTCTGCACTTTTAAAGCCCACAAAGACAGATGGATTACCACTGCTCACATCATCCGTTGACGGATATACATGCATGGCCAACCTCACGCAAACAGAACCAGATCGAGATGGTGACCAACTTTCCTTTCATGAGAGCCGAAAGGATCGTGGAATTGATTGTTGTGTTTGAGAATTTCTTGAGTTGATTTGTCAAAATCACTGTCACAGAGCCAACACATATCAAAGATGGAGAGGGTGGTAGATTTCAATGTGTTCGTGGAGAGATATGTAGCTGAAGGCATCTCATTTACTCTGAGTAACGTCAGTACTGTTGAATATCCTATTTTCGAGAGTATTGATCACCCAAGTATGTAAAAGCTTAAGGGGAATGATACTTTACATGAGCATGATTGCGTTAAGCAGCACCTATCGGGCCTAAGCAGACATCACTTCTTTGATGTGAAACTGAGAGATTACCTTCAATCGATTTCTATGAGAGTGCTCACCATGCATTTAAGCAGTTGTAGTATAAGTACTGGTCTGTACTGATCTTACATCACGTTTGAAGTATGGATTCTCAGTATACTTTTATCTGTCTCTATATAGTGATGAGATAACTAATTGCATGATGACTCCTATCAAAGCACTGATCCATATGTGCAGTTCTGAGTATAGACTTTTCAATGATTCTGAGGAATTTCTGCATGATGACTTGTACATATTCCTACTAATTAAGTGCATTCCACAGATGTTTGAATACTGAATATCAAAGATCGGTCTATGAGAGAGTGAGAGCTTTGTCATCAGGCTACTAAAGCTAGTGAGGAATCGCTATTAGCAATGGATATTCTGAGTGAGAATAATTCCAAATTCTAGGACTGATTTGAGCAAATGTTAACTGCATCACTGATATGGGGACCCATTGAGAATGTATGTCTGATTATTGTTGAAGAGCCATCATTGAACTAGAGTTGTCATTGTTGTCTGCTATGGAGCAATCAAAGGATGTTGTCTCTGTTGCTTTGTCGATTGAAACTTGCTAAACACAGTTTGTAGAAGACTGATGAGGAAGCTGATATCAAGTTGTCCGTGAACTGCATGATCTCACTTTGGATCCTGCACGACTATCAGTCATTCTGGCAACCAGTTTGCACTTAGGAGCAACACTTCTTGGTGTCTACAAGGTGAACTCCAACAACACTACACACTCCCGGAACCCTAACCTTTGCATGATTGGTCTCTGATTTCCTGCGGGCTGGAGCTGGAGGAGACCTGAGAAGAGAACCTCACACGTAAGTTTCCTCATTTTGTTCTCACACTCTGCTACCTGCGTATTCAATCTGTGATAGATGATGCAATTGTGTATGTCATAGATGTCGCAGCAGTGATTACAGCTTCATATTGAAAAATCTTTAATGCACACTGTTTTCTTTCATAAAGAAATATTATAGCATGCTAAAAGAACTTGTAGATAGTGTATTGTTATATCTCAGGTTAAAGTTAAATGCAGGATAGTTTGTGATTTGAGGTGATGATAGTTTTAGACTCTAGCAGGATTGCTAGTTTGCTCAGAATGATTGCTTTTTGTCTAAATGCATGGAGAAAGCCTTTAAGGAATGTTGCTTGAGTGAATGTGATGAATGAATTAAGCAAGTCATCCTCTTCTCCTTGGAACACAGGAGTGAGGTTAAAAACTGAAAATTCACATTGTACTTTTATATCTGAATTTTTTTAGAATTCATATCAAATTTAATCACAGCTTATGGAATCATGTACTATGCTCGAAACATTAGACATAAGACATTAGCATAACTTGCAACTAGTCATGATAAGACTCTAGCATTGATTTGATTGCAAAAACTATTCTGCAATCGAGAGATAATTAATATTTCCAAGTGCAATCTTACATAAATTGAAACAAGGATTTGTATTTTATCACTTATTCTTAACAATTGATTAAAGCATCTGCTGAAGTTTAAAATCTAAGTGGAAAAAACAAATTAGATAACAAGGCTCCAGCACTGACAACTACCTTGAGACCTCCTCCCATAGTGGACCTTTGAAAGCAGCATCTTGAAAGGCTGAATCCATCTCCAACCTGAGCTGCTAATGTACTATACCATTCATAGGTTTTAAGATTGACAAACCTTATTTCTTTATTTAGAAAAATAATAAGATTTCCCCCAGATTAAGGTGACCATAGCTAGGTGAGCAATTCCTAGATAGAAATATATGAAATTTGGGAATTA
>CM055111.1:33772719-33846807 GCA_029204225.1 Diphasiastrum complanatum | reverse complement strand
GGAGCTTGGTACATAGATAGTGGAGCTTCTTCACATATGTGCTGTTCAAAGGAGTCATTTGACTCAATCTTACCTTACAAAGGACTCAAGAGATCTATTTATACTGCTAATGATCATGAGTGCCCAATAGAAGGAATTGGCAACATTCCATTGAAACTTGCTTCTTCAGAAGTTCTTGCACTTTGTAATGTTCTTTTCATTCCAAAACTTTCAAAGAACTTAATTACTATGGGAAAGTTGCTTGATATAGGTTGTGATGTAAAGTTCAACTCCAATACTTGTTTTATCAAGAAAAATGAAGAGATCCTTGCTGATGGATCTAGATGTGGTGGAATTTTTAAGTTGAATTCTTATGAGAATCCAGACCTTTGTGAAGTTGCTTTGTTATCTAAGGAGGAGCTGTGGCATAGAAGGTTGGGTCATCCTAACTTTAAATCTATGTCTTCTATGGTTAAGAAGTGAAGGCTATTGGTCTTCCAAAATCTCTTTCTAAAGATTTCAAGCCTTGTGAGGCTTGTGCCATTGCAAAGTCACACATAAAGCCATATCAGAAGTCTTTTATAAAAACTACTCATCCTTTGGAGCTCATACACTTAGATGTACATTTTTCCTCTTCTAAAAGTATTGGTGGTGCAACATGTTTTGTCACCTTTATTGATGACTTTACTAGATATACTTGGATGTATCTACTTTCTTCAAAGGCTATGGGTTTTGATCACTTCCTAATCTTCAAAGCTTATGTTGAGAAACAATTTTCTTGCAAAGTTAAAGCTTTAAGATGTGATGGAGGAGGTGAATACATCTCCAACAAGTTTCATGAATATTGTGAAGGTGAAGGAATAAAGAGAGAGTTTTCTTGTGCTTATTCTCCATCTCAAAATGGAGTAGCTGAGAGGAAAAATAGATCTTTCTGTGAATGTGCTAAAGCAAATCAAGTAGCAGCTTCCTTGCCTATTGAATATTGGGGAAGCTATAATTGTGCAAACTATTTGTGCAATACATTACCTCACAATGCACTTGCTGGAAAATCACCTTTTGAAGTCTTGTTTAAGAAGAAACCTAAGGTAGACCACCTTAGAGTTTTTGGTTGTGCTTGCTTTGTTAATGTGCCCTTGGAAACGAGGAAAAGAGATGATCCTAATTCTATTAAAGGGATCATGGTTGGATATGCATCCAACAAGAAAGCTTATAGAATTTATGTTCCCTCTACCTCAACTATACTTGAGAGTAGAGATGTTATATTCCATGAAAATCAAAAATACATTCTTGAGGAGGCCGAGTTCAAAGATTCTCACAAAGATACTCCAATCATCACCCTTGAAGACTATCATGGAGAGATGGGGCCGAGAATTGAGGAGGAGTCACCTCGAATCTTTTCACCAAGGAGATCTTAAAGAGAAAGATCCGAGCCTAGAAGGCTTACCTATAAAGATAGAGGCAAGCAAGTGGAAAGCAACTCCACTAATTGTACTTATTTTATTTCTCATGAGGAGCCGAATGATGTATATGATGCACTCAATTCGAAGGAATGGTACCTTGCCATGAAGGAGGAATATGATGCTTTGATGGCCAATAAGACATGGGAGCTTGTGGATCTTCCATCCAACAAGCACACCATTGGTTGCAAGTGGGTTTTTTGAGTCAAGTATAATCAAGATGGCACAATCAACAAGTACAAGGCTAGGCTTTGTGCTAAAGTGTGATGCCACACAAATGTCAAAAACTGAATACCAACATAAATATGGCATGATATACTCGAAAATGAAGATATGAGCTGGTTAAGTATAGATCTTGAAGAGGCCTAAGTCAATTTTTGAGAATATATCTCCTAGGTACTTGCCTTATAAATTAAGGGCTAGACCTTTAATAGGAAAAGACATTGCCTTGGATAACCCTTAACTAGGTCGTCCATACGAAACGACTAGTTATGAAAAGACATGTTAAACTAGAGTAACTTTAGCTCATAGTTAAGTATACCTCTTATGGTATAGTTGAACGTATTTTCAATTTAATTCTTAACTAGACCCTTTCGCGGGAGCGACGCACCTATTGTTTAAGAGGTGTGTTTGTTCGTCCCGTAGAACATATATTGATCTCACACTTCATCATCGAGAGAGAAGAGTTTATGCTTATGTAAGAGATTGAAGAAGTGAATAGAGTTCTGTGAGCTATTCTCCCTTATCTCTGTTCTCCGCACTGCTGAGTGTGAGTGATCTTGAGACTGCTAACAATCTCTAATGCATTTCATGAATTACTCTCTGATCAGACAGATGCTCTAGTGCATTACAGTCATTTCTGTGTTTCCTTTAAAGCATGCTCTAAATAACTGTCTTAAAATCATCTTATTCGTCTGTCACGAATACTTTCTTTTCGACACTCGAATAATGTCTATCTTTGTGCGGTCTAGCATGATCATTGAATTAAGTTGTATGTATACAAATGAGATGATCATTGAATTAAGTTGTATGTATACAAATGAGATGTATGTATACTACGAATTTTCCCTGGTCTGCTAAGAAAGTAGGCGTGTATCTGGTATAGCCAGGTAGAACCAGGCCGTGTAGGAACCTAGTACCTGTTGAAAGATGCGTTTCTGAACCAGTTCAGAGAGATAGGTTACAAATCTAGAATTCTTGGACAACTGAACAATGTTCAGAAGAAGAGTAAAGAATCTCTTCGCAAATATACACGTTAGGTTAAAAATCTCATAGGAAAACTAACCAGTGTATATCCCGTGGATATGCAAATCGAATGGTTTTTGGCTGGTCTACCACCAAAGATTGATTGATACTGCAGACAATGGGACATGAACTCCTTAGCAGCTGTTATAGCTAGTGTAGAAAATTTTGAGACTTCGAATTAAGCGCGAAAGCGGCGATCAACGAAGAAATCTCAAAAGCCTAAAACTGATTTCAATGACAACGATGACGATTCAGATTTTGATTCTAGTAGTAGTTCTTCAAGCTCAGAATCTGAAAGTAGCGATTCATCAGAATCAGATGCTGACAAAGGAGAGAAAAAGAATAAACGACGAACTAAACGAAAGGACGACATGAAAGTCGTCGAGGATAAGTCGTCAACTTCCAAAGTGGAAAAGCATTGGAAAAGTAATATGGCTGACCTTAATAAAAAATTTAATGACTTGAAAGTACAAATCTCAGAAGTTGCAGATAAAAGACCAAAGACATCTTCTTCTAACTTAGGAATGTGGTGTACAAAATGTGGAACTTCTGGACACACCAAGGAAGATTGCACCACTGTTAATGTCAAATACATTGAAGATCCTGCCCAGGAGTTACTTTTTATTTTTTAGAATGATGCGACTACTAACTATGTACACGATACTGCAGCATTAACCCAACAGGATAGACCCAAATTTGCACCAAGAAGACATAATCCTCTTGAATTTGTTGGACCAGCGAAGTCTCAAACCTCAAATAAACCAATTTTGGGCAACTGCTACAACTGTGGAGAGCCGGGACATTTTTCTCTTGACTGTCCTCAACCACGAAAGCCAATTGGTTACGTACCATTATGCTCGAATTGCAGAGAACCTGGTCACACGAAGCTCTACTTGATAAGTGAATTCTTGCAGAAGTAGAATCCATCGAGCAATTCGTCCTGATAGATCTGGTTTATTTACAAGATACTTAAGAGCATAATGACCCACATTAAAAATAAATACATATCCCAGCAAATAATGTCGAAATTTTTTAATAGTGAAAATCATGCCAAGTGCTTCTCTTTCTGTAGCCGAATAATTTTTCTCTGATGCATGAGCTGTCGACTCACATAGTAGATGGGATGATCCTTCTTCTAGTCGTCCTTTTGGCCTAGACAGATGCTCAATAGCAAATGCAGAAACATCCACATAACTGTGAAATAAAATAGCCCAGTTGGGTGGTCTCAGAATAGGAGCATTGATCAACCTTTGCTTAAGATCTTCAAATGTTTTCTGCTGTTCATCATCCACAAGTATTCCACTTGTTTCTTCAGTAGATGTGTAAGAGAGGCAGCAATAGAAGCATGATTTTGAATAAATCTCCTGTAATAGCCAACATGTCCTAAGAAAGCTCTTAGTTCACGCAAATTGGTTGGTATCAGGAGGTCCCTTATAAGCTCGACTTTATCTTTGTCGACTTCTATTCCTCTGTTAGATATTATGTGTCCGAGCAATATTCTTTCTTTCATACCAAAAAAACATTTATCTGGATGAAGAGATAACAAAGTGTCTCGATTTCAGCTTCTGCAGGTGTGTCTTTATATCATTGTACACACAAAAATCATCAACAAATATTTCGAGAAAAGTTCTCAGGAAGGCAGCAAAAATTAACATCATGATTCGCTGAAAAGTCGCTGGAGCGTTACAAAGACCAAAGGACATTTTGTTATAGGCATAAGTGCCCCAATCCGTCGTGAATGTGGTCTTTGAGCGATCCTCCTTTCGCACTCCCACCTGATTATATCCAAAAAAGCCATCACAGAAACTGTAACGCTCTTGACCAGCAACCTGATCTAGGATGGAATCAGTAAAAGGCAAAGGATGATAGTCCTTCCTGGTGGCAGCATTGAGTTTTCGGAAATCCTGACATATTCGTATTTTGCCAGTCTTCTTCTTCGGGATGACAACAATGGGTGAAACCCATTCACTACTTAAGACGGGATAGATTATACCTGCCTTAAGGTGTTTGTTAAGTTCGTCCTTGACCATTAGAGAGTATTTAAGATTGAGACGATATTGTCTCTGTCGAACAGGTACAACATCTTCCTTAAGATCAATACGGTGCTCTCCGAATTCTGTAGGTATACCCTTCAAATCGTTGAGCGACCAGACAAAAACATCTTGATACTCCTTCAATAGTTCAGTGAATTTCGCCAACTCAGATTCTCCAACTGACTTTGAAACATGCACAAATCTATCAGGTGTAAGTTCAATCAGTTCAGTAGAATCTGGTAAGATGATACGTTCAGTCATACTGGCCTTGGTATGCCCATGAATTTCGCGCATGGTTGACTCAATAGATGTTTTCTTGTCATCAACCTGGTTCTTGTTACCAAATTTGTGTTCAGATTCATCACTCGAATCGTCAGACTCTTTCGAGTTTGTGTTTGCAACGTTAATTTCTTCAAACAAAACATCAGCTTCATCGTTGTAGGCATCAAAAAATTTTTCGTCATCAACATTCTCATAACATTCAAAGTACTGCACTTCAGTATCAGATTTATAAAAAAAAATATTCAAGGCATACGAAGATTCTTTTGATGTAAAACTGGTGTCGGACAAAGGAGTTTCACCTTCGTATTTGTCACGACTCCAAGTTATAATTTGTTCTGTTGGCTTACCTCGGTTATTGCTCTCACTAGTTTGGAATCTTAGCTCTCTAGATTTCCAATGTACACTAGCATTTGATTGATAAAGCCAAGGTCGTCCAATTAGCACAGAATAGGATGACAAACCGAGTGGTTTGATAACAATGAAATTCATGGTGAATGGCTTGGCTTGAATGTAGACAGTGACATCCTTCAGCTCACCAATAGGTTTTCGTCATGTCGAATCAACTAACTTGATGTTTCCTTGTGTTGGTTGAATGTCAGTCAGCCCCAGAGCATGAGCTGTGTCTTCTGTTATTATATTCACACTAGAACCAGAGTCAATTGGCACTTTTTCGATCAGACATCCTGCAATAGTAACATCAATTTCAAGTGCACCAAGATCACCTAAATCAATGGACAAAACACCAGCATCTGGGAGAGAAATTTTCTTCTTTTTCTTAGGCACAGAAAGGCCTTTCAACTGCTTTCCGTAATAAGTGTTATCTGCCAATAGCTGTTCAAAAGTAATGTTTGGTCGAAGAGATCCGATATCAGTTATGATGTCATATTCTTTTATCTTTGATTTTGAGGTTGGTTTATCAATAACAGCACTAGACAATTTTGTCTTCGCGATTTCTTCGTCTTTTTCCTTGAAAGTGACCATCTTCTCTGTAGGAGTAGTCTTTAGTTCAGCGTTGATGATTTCCTTTGATTCTTCCGAGATATCTTTTGCAAATAGCTTCGCAGCATCACGGTCATAGTCAGGGTCATTCTTGAGATCTTCTTTAGTCGTGGATTTGTTCGTCATCTTGCTAGAAGATTTCGTCTTCGAGAATTTTCTATGCTTTGTCGAAGATTTCTGATCAGGTTTCGAGGAGCTTTTGCTTCTCGTGGTGACTTTAAAAATCTTTTCCATGTCACTTGGCCAGTATTGATCTTTAGTCTTTGTCAATTTTCCTTCAATATTGTCAATTCCTTGTACAACAACATTTGTCACAGCTTTGGCTTTCGTGTCTGCAGCAGCTATGGTTGTTACATACTGATATTTGGGTCGCGGCTTCTGTGGCTAAGGGCAGTCAGGATGGAAAGTATCATACAAATGCTGATTATCTATCACGACTCAGCATTGGAAAAATTGAAGATCCTATCAATGATGATTTTTCAGATGAACATTTATTCGAGATTTCATCTACAAATTTGCTATATTCTGATATCATTACTTATCTCAAGGATCGGATATATCTGGATGGTTATGATTTGGAGCAAAAAATAGTTTTTCAATATAAGGTAGCACCTTATACAATTATTAACAATGTTTTCTACAAGCTTGGTGCAGATCATCAGCTTTGAAGATGTCTCGAATCCGAAGACATTAGAAAGGTCGTTAAAGCCTTACACTCAGAAGATGCTAGTGGACATTTTGCTTTGAAGAACACAGTTAATAAGGTATTGACTGCCAAGTATTGGTGGCCAACAATGTTTAAGGATGTATCAAACTTTATTCGTTCATGTGATCCATGCCAAAGATCTAGTAAGCCTACAAAATCTATATTAACCCTATTGGTATAGCATGACATATACCAAGTTTTGGCGCCTTTAAAACCAATCCTGCCTCTTGCACTATTTGAAAAGTGGGGGATTGACTTTGTCGGTCCAATCAAACCTATGACTCGACATACGAAATGTCGTTATATTCTAGTTGCAACAGATTATGCTACAAAGAACGTTATTCGAGCTCAACGAACATATGCAGAATGTATAAACGAAAGATTGACTAATATTGAAGAACTAGCTGAAGCTCGTGAGTCTTCACAAAAATTAACGAAGAAAATCCAGGAACAAAGAAAGAAGAAATATGACAGTCATATAAAAAAATGTGATCTTAAAGCTGATGATTATGCGCTGATGTATGACAGTCGCCATCAAAAGTTCCCAGGAAAACTCCATATGCGATGGCTTGGACCTTTTAAAGTCATAGAGGTGTTTGACAATGGTTATGTGCAACTTCAATCACTTGAAGGGGAACTGTTACCTACACGTATTAATGGGCCCAGACTAAAAAAATACTACCTTTGACCAGAATTTTATTTATTTATTTTTATTCTAATTATTTTCTAGTATTTTTCTGAAATCAATCGTGAATTTTATCTATCTTTTCAGATAATGTTCGCGACTTTTTTTTCTTTTCTAGAAATTTTTGTGAACTTTTCTACCACTGTTCAACATTTGTTCAAACTGTTTCATGAATTTTTTGAGAATTTTTGCGACACTCAACTGTGAACTAAAACTTGTCATTTTTTTTTTCTTTTGAGAATTTTTCTAGAATTTTTCTAGCATTTTCTTTCTCCAATTTTTCGAGAAATTTTCTAGGATGACGCTTAACATTTTCAAGAATTTTTTGTGAAGTTCTGTATCATTTTCTAAAATCTCTCAAGAATGTTTCGTGAAACATTCTAGAAACTTTCTAGTATCCTTCGAGAATCTCTCAACCTACCTTTTCGAGAATCTTTCAAAAATCTATCTACCTACTTTTTAAATCCCTCTATTAAAGATGATGGCCACGCGATCCTCATTATTCACACGTGTGTACGCTCACCATATCAAAATACATATTGTTTCTCCTTAATTTATTTGTTTTCTTTTCAAAAACGGTCTTCCGTCATTAAAGATCGATATGCCAAATCATAGTTTCAAACACTGACCGATGCACGTACTCCATAAATGGAAGTGACAGATGTCAAGTCACCATGCCACATCATCATCCCTTCCACATCGCTACTGCATGTCAGAGTTATTTTCTATTTTTCTTCCTTACACTTTCTGCCTGTGATTTTATGCTTTCCTACGCACATTCTCTTTGCGATCAAAGCATTCATTTGTGACCTATTGCGATCTATGAGCTTTCGTGAAAAATTTGAACAATGGCTTCTGGATCCAGTTAAAGCTCTAACATCATCTGGAAAGCACGCGCAAGAATCCGCCTGACATCCATCTAGTCCTTTTTGGATCGATGCAGGTTGGGTAGTTTAAAAGTGGACCCCTCCATCATCCTCTCCGAAGTTAGTACAGAGTTTGTCAACTCCATTCATTCCATTTCGGAGGTGGATTTCAAGGTCCATGTGCGAGGCCAATTCTTCACTATCTCTAAAGACTTGTTCTGCACGGCCCTTGGATTACTGATGGATGAGAAGATGATCTCAACAAATAAGGATTTGGTGGATAAAACTGCCCACTTCCTTAACAATTGCTTCGTACCCACAAAGGGGTACAAGATCTCTATGATTCGTGATACCACATTTAAGATGTTTTGTAAATTTGCAAACCAAATACTCTTTTTGACGGATGCGGAGGCGACGATTTCAGTGCAAAATTTTGGTTACATCTTAGACGCACTTGCGGGTAATCCGGTTTGTTTCGGCACTATTACATATAAAGCATTTTTGCGCTGGATCAAGCACCAAAAATTTTCTAGACTTGGAGCACATGTTATCTCGGCTATGCGTCCATTTCGACATTTTGAATGAGCAAGAGAAAACATTGCTAACGGGAAGGATGTTGGCCCCCATGCCAATTGATCTTTCGGGCCTTGTTACTAAAATTGCACCAGCCGTCGAAGTAGCAGCTACCACTGCTATGGACTTTGACGCTGCACCATCCCAGTCGAAACCAGTTCCAGCTGTGGCGATGGAGACTGATGGAGCTACTGCTGCTGCTGCTGTTGATTCTTCACAACACGCATCTACTTCCACAACTCAGAAGTAGCTGATTGCCTCCTCCTCTAACGATGACACAACTCAATCTGATACATTAGACAAAAGACAAACAACTACTGAAGGCGACACTGGGGCACTTGTGACAGATGAAGAACAACCAGATGACCAGTCCCAGTGGTTTCGCACTATGACCAAGAAAGCCAAAAACCTAGTGGCTGAAGTGTATGAGTTAGACAAGTACTACCAACAACTTATGATGGAATTTGTCAACTCAGAAAGGAGATGCCAAGAGAATCTCAAGGTGTCTTTCAAGAAGATTGATTCACTCGAATTAGACAACACGAAGCTAATTGAATGAAATCGTTCTCTCGACACACAGCTTCAAACCTTAATAAAGGAAGCTGATTCTTTAAAACAGATCAATAAGGTGATTGAGGCCAAGTCTGATGATTATCAGACTCAAAATGATTCTTTAAAGTAGCAACTGACAGCTGCAAATCAACATAATGTCGCGCTCCATAAACATTTCTAGGAGGAGCAAATGAAAAGACTGAAGGCAGAAGCTGCTCTCTCTGTATGCACCAATGCAGGGTCCGTTACAGTCGACACAAAGCTAGACTAGTTCCAAGATCAGATGCTCGACAATTTTTGAGTTGAGTTCCTGCAACCACTCGAGGATTCAAAGGCTCTTGTCGAGGAAGAATTGGCGGAGCTAAGGGAGTTTTCAAGTGAAGCTACCCCATCTTGTAGCGGACCAGATGCACACAATGAGTACCTTCAGGCCTTACTCAGAATTGATGACCTTACACAGCAAATTCCATCTATGCTTGCCTGCACTGGAGCCTCAGACCATTCCGAGTATCTGGAAGCAATCACAAAGATTGACAAGCTCGAACAGGAGCTGTCAGATCTCCAACAACAAATGGAAGATCAGAAGTTGGCTACTGAGTTGCAAACTCAGGACCTGGCAACTGCATCTACACAGCCAAAATGAATGCGGCGAAATCAGTCGAAGGCGCAGTAGGCATCGCCTTTGACGATTGGAAACGACCATGGGAGAAGGAAGACTTTCTTTGGTTATGGGCCCAGCTTTCTATCGAACAGAAAGGATGTCCGATGTTGGGGCATAATCCAGGGTAAGTTTAAAGTCCTATCTTTTGGGTCAGCAGAGTTATACATAGGCTCTTCAGCTATGTATGCTCTCGAATACATTTGCATCAAAGAACTTCAATTTTTGCAGAACGAAGACAATAAGCAACATTTTTGGAAGCGAAAGTCACAGTTTCAAATATACAAATCCAAAGCTGTTACGGATTTAGGCGCATTCGACGACGCAGGATTGCTGATCAACATTAATATGGCGCATCCAGAATTCTATATGTGGATTGGGAGCGAAACCTTGCAGAATATTTTGCGGAGATTCGACATAATCTGCAGGATAGAAGTAAGTCATTCAGATATAAGCAATTTTGTACATATTCATTTTGGCAGTTTGGTACCTTTGCGGCAAAGACATTATTTTTTGTTCAAAATCTTTATGTTAAAAGCAATTTTATTAGATTTTCAGCTCAATACTGTGAAGAAATCACTCTACGAAGTGATTCAGATGAAGATACAAAGTTGACCTAGGAGTGAATAGAGTTTTGTGAGTTATTCTCCCTTATCTCTGTTCTCTGCACTGCTAGGTGTGAGTGATCTTGAGTCTGCTAACAATCTCTAATGCATTTCATGAATTACTCTCTGCTCAGACAGAGGCTCTAGTGCATTACAGTCGTTTGTTGTGTTTTCGTAAAGCATGCTCTAAAGAACTATCTTAAAATCATCTTATTCGTCTGTCGCGAATACTTTCTTCTTGACACTCGAATAATGTCTATCTTTGTGCAGTCTAGCATGATCATTGAATTAAGTTGCATGTATACAAATGAGATGACAGTCCCTGTCTGAAGAATTGAGTCTCTGATCTGTTTTCCTGATTGGCATTGACGTAAGTTTCTAACATGCTCTAAAACTATTCGTGCTCTTTAACCATTAGGTTGGGCTTTAGTTGTTGAGGACTATTGTCTAGGAATGAATAGTTCGCAAACTCGATTAATTAATTGTCTGCGCAATCGCGAATACATCGAACAATACCCGATTCTCTGTTGACACTTAGTCAGCCAGAGTGTAGTCTGCTGTACTACTCTGATAACATTTCATTTGCAGAACACGTTTCCTTCAATTCGATAGAGGCCAGATTGTTGTTCTGAATTCATTAACATTACCCATTCCAAATATAAGTAATACTGGTTACTTTTTAATGTCTGTCGACAACCTGAATAACATTCGAAACCACCTGTCATAATTACACCAAAAACATAACTTTCTAACGCTATCATGTGTGGGAACGATACTTTTCACTACAAAATCTATATTAACCTTGTTGGTATAGCATGACATAAAGGTTTTGCTCAAGTTTATGGACTTGATTATGAGGAGACCTTTGCTCCAGTTGCAAAGATGGTATCAATTACATAATTTCTCTTGCTTGTTTTTTCAATTGGTAGGTTCTTCAACTAGATGTCTCTAATGCATTTCTAAATGGGTATCTAGAAGAAGAGATTTATATGGATCAGCCTATTGGGTTCATCCATGACAAATAACAAGTTTGCTTGCTCTTCAAAAGTTTATATGGATTGAAGCAAGCTTCAAGGTCATGGTATTCTCGACTTAACACCTTTCTTGAGTCACTAGGATTTAATCTTAGTAACTATGATCCTTCCTTATATGTTAAGTTTTTTGATAAAGATATTGTCATTCTTTTTATTTATGTTGATGATATCATTCTGACAGGAAGTAGTATCAAGTTAGTTGAGGAAACCAAGGTTGCACTTGGAAAAGAGTTCAAGATGCAAGATCTTGGAAAAATTCACTATATTCTAGGATTAGAGATTGACTTTCTTAAAGATAAAACTTTTGTAGGTCAATCCAAGTATGCTCTTTCAATGTTAAAGAAGTTCCATATGTTGAATTGCAAGAGCATAGAAACACCTATGGAGCAAAATGTAAAGGACTCTAACAAAGGTCATGAAATATCCTTCGTGGACATCACACTTTTTAGAAGTCTTATAGGCTCCTTAATTTGGCTCACAATAACTAGACCTGACATAAGCTTTATTGTTCATAAGTTGAATCAGGCTATGCAAAATCCTACTATCTATCATTGGAAAATGGCCAAGAGAGTGCTTAGATATATATCTTCAACTTTTGATTTTGGTTTATTAGTTAAAAGTGAAGATCTTTCTATTATTGGTTATTCTGACTCGGATTTTGCAAGTGATAGAGCAGATCAAAAATCTACAAGAGTTTATGCTATATATCTTGGAGGAAACTTGATATCTTGGCTTTCCAAAAAGCAAGATACTGTATCACTCTCATCATGTGAAGTTGAGTACAAGGCACTCACTACAACAACAAAGGAAGTGCTTTGGATCAACATGTTACTAGTGGAACTAAATATAATCTTGGAAGAGGATTTACCTATGATCATGTGTGACAACATTTCAGCCCAAGCCCTTGCCAACAACCCGATATTCCATGCAAGGAGCAAGCATACCGAAGTTGCACATCACTTTGTGAGAGAGAAGCTCATTGGAGGGGAAATCAATTTGGAGCACATCGACACATCATCTTGTATTGCTGATATGCTCAACAAACCTTTGAGCAAAAGTTCCTTCATCAAGCATAGAGCCAATCTTGGAGTTATACCAAGATCCATGTTCAAATCAATATAGATTATTTTTAGGAGTGTTAAAAATGAAAAAAGAATCCATATTGATTTATTGGCTTGCTACAAATGTTGTTCCATGCAAGTATGTAGCTCATAAATGCAAAATGCCAAGTTTGGCCTACATAGAACTCGAGCTACATGGTTATGTAATATCTAGATTGAAGAATACAACTTGCATATAGTTTGTAGACATAGAATTAGCAAAGTCATGCTTGTAGAAACTCGTGGCAATTCACATGCATTAATTGTAAGTGATCCATAGTGACATGCAAGGCATGCACAAAGTGTAATGGACACATGCATGATGATTTCTACTTTGTTAGTTAGAACTAGCACACTTGTAAAAAGTTGGTAGAATTTCATGCATGGCAAGTGACAAATGTCACAGACTCTAGATGTCACTTTAGATGTCATTTTGTATTGGATGGATGTGGTTCTAGCTCGAGATACCTCATCAGACTCCATAAATATGTGTAGCTCTCCTCACAATCAATGATGAAGAACCAAAGTTTTGTAGCTATCTCATGCCATTTTGGATGTAAACTATTTTGCTTGTTATCTCTCTATCTTTTTCTCTCTAACTCGTGTTGAAGCTAATGCTTATACACTGATATCTTGTACTTTTGCTAATTATTGATTCATTGCTATCATATTGAGTTGCTTAGCATGCTAGATTGTGGTTAAGCCATTTCTTCTGAACTAGATCTTGCTAATTAATCTAGAATCAGGTTACTGTGCTAATCACAAAGCTTAATTTGATCCATCATACTTGTGGACATTCCCCACATGTGTGAAATCTAGAAATTTTGTCAATGAACCTTAGTGTGTGATCAAAACATGGAATGGTGCCTAGATTGTGACAATAAATCTTCTTTTTGCTTTTCTTTTTCTCTTCTCATTCTTCTTTTGGTTATCTAGGCATCAATGGCTCTAGATCTTCTCCTCTTGAGGTTGATCTTCTCAAGGGAGGTATATAATATATTAAAACATCCTACCTATGGATTTTGATGATCACTTCTTGGTGTGTGAGGATCTGACACCTATTTCTTTGGACTATGTATCTTATGGATTTAGTTTCTTGAACTAAAAGTGGAATTCTTGTGCTAATGCTAAAGCTTGAATGTGATAGCATCATTAAAGACAAAGACAAACAACAAAAAATAAATAGGAGGGGCTTCAATAATGGAAGTAGTAAGAGGAGGAGATGCAGCCTTTTAAAGTCAATACTTATATCAAGTGTACCCACAATTGTTGTCAAATATGTTAAAAAAGTCTCCCATATATCTCCAAGCCAAATGATAAATTCAAAATCATAGTAAAAACATTCTTAGATTTTGACATTGTGACATTGTGTGTGTGTGTGTGTGTGTGTGTGTGTGTGTGAGAGAGAGAGAGAGAGAGAGAGAGAGAGAGAGAGAGAGAGAGAGAGAGAGAGAGAGAGAGAGAGAGAGAGAGAGAGAGAGAGAGAGAGAGAGAGAGAGAGAGAGAGAGAGAGACTTTCTCTCATCCATGAATCTTGACAAACAATGTTTGTCAAGTCCTGTGCTTAAGCTCTAGGCTTTATACTAACCCATTGAAATATAATTCCTAAGCCATAAAAGAGTTTTGTCGTCTTTAATTTTGACAAACGTTGTTCGTCAAGAATTATGTTTGAACTCAAAAGTGTACGATTTGCTAAGAAAAGGCTCTCATATATGTCCAAGCCAGTTGTGTAGTTTTAACTTTCAGAGAAAACATATTTAACTTCCGATAAACTGAGAGAGATATTTGGTCTATCTCTAAATCATAATTGTTAACAAACAATGTTTGTCAAGACCTATGCTTCAGTTGTAGATGTTCTAGTAGCCAATTAGAAGTGTATTTGCTAGATTGCAAAGCAGTTTATCATCATTACATCAAACTAAAATTTGTTGTCAAGAAAATTTGCTGAAAATGTTTTTTAGTATTTCTTTCATTTATGTTTTGACGAACAGTGTTCGTCACTTTGGTTTACGATAATTAATAGCCAGAATTTTATTTCTATTCATCAAAGATAAACAAAATATACTTGTAAAACAAAATTTTATTTCCGTGGTTTGTGGTGTTCTAATGGACTCTCTTGAAAATTAGTATGAAATTTTGGCTAAAAATATGTAGACACAAAATCTAATCAATAGTGGTTGGAGCCTATTTTGCCTACGTTTGTTCCCAATTATTGCAATACTATGAAACACCAAACTTCTTCGTCTCACTCAATGCTTGGCCTATTCAAATATTTTGGTTAATGCAATTCAAATAATAGCATGCAAATTGGATTTCCAGCAACAACAAAATTTCAACAACAATTGCAAATCTTCTGACATACCGAACTACGTCTTGCTTGAAATCTAGTGAGAACTGATCATGTAGCTATCAAACAGTAATGTTGTGTCTTTTGCTTGAAATCCACTTCAAATCAGCTTCTTCAACCTCCTGCTTGGAATCAAGTCATAAGAAATAAGATGTGGTGAGCACTCCTCTAAGATACGATTCATCTGAGGTGTACACACAATAAAGCCCTTAAAAAACATCTGTGACAAGGATATACACAATTAAGAATACCCGTGACAGCAATCAGAACTATAGAAAAATGCTCCAAGACTGTATTAGATACTGTGGCAGCCAGCAGCAGTGAGGAAAATAGGAGGCGTTCTTCCTGTGTCAATCACCAGCAAGCAGCAAGTTCCTCTTGTGACAACCACCAGAGAGCAGCAACCATAAACAAAGTTTTTGTTCTTCCTGTGGCAACCACCTGTGAACAGCAACCAGTAAATAGCCTCCCTTGGCAGAAAGGGAGATCAGCCAATGATGCCCAGTCAGCCCACGTTCAAAAATGATGCCTAGCCAACACAAAAACATACAGCGAAGTGCGTGGGGAAGAAGGTGGGCGGGGGAGGAAGGGGGGTGCGTGGCTCAGATGGCGGTGGCATTAACTACCATCTACACCCCCCACTTGTTTTTTCCCTTATTTAGGGAGAGAGAATGGGAAGTGGGTGCTTGGGCATGGGCATTTCACATTTTTCTTATTCTTTAGAAAGGGCACCCAATTCAGAATTATATGGGGGAGGGAAGGGCTGGCTCTGAGGCCCTTCCACCTGGGAAGGTGATGCGCCCGAGGGCAGAGGCCCGAGGCCGCAACATCCTTCCCCGGGCAGAAGGGCCGAAGAGCCTGCCCTTTCGCCGCGTGAATTCATTTTTCACATTTTTTTTCTTTTTTTTTTTAGATAAAGTTTTTTACATGCACCTTCCAGAATCACCAGAATCTACCGTTGTGGAAGATGTGGCAGCAACAACAATAGGAACAAAAACTGAAGGTGCAGTGCCAATTTGGCATTGAGGTCTTGCCGATAATTCTTCCTCTTCGAGGAGGTCTTCTCTTTCATATCCTTCAGGCACAGTTTCAGCATCGAATTGCTTTGGTGATTTGATTGCATGGATGATTCTGATTATGTCTGGTGCCTGATCCGCTACATTTTTTGATGATCTGTTTGAAAAAATGAGTCAAAAGTCATAGAACTATCGTGGAATTGTCCGAAACCTTTTCCAAGAGATTGGGGTTCAAAGGGTCTTGGACTTGGGGGCATCACAAAAACTTCTTCTGCCCCCAGAGGATCAAAATCATCGAACATATCCATGAATGCTTGTGTGTTTGAGGAGGTTGCTTGAGTATGTGGGGGAGAGACGACTTGGGCTGCTATGATTAAAATTGTGGATCCAACGGTCATAGACTGACCTTGTGAGGAAGCAGAGGCTAGGGAAATATCAGTGGATTGAGGTATGGGAAGTGCGGAACGAGTGATAGCAAGGGGTGGTAGCGCAACTGACTATGGTTGCCTAATGCGACGACGTGACACGAGAGGCGAGTCAAGAATGACGACTTTGCTGCGTACCCGTCAATGACTAGATGCCTGTCTAGCAGATTCGGCAGGTTCAACATCTTCGTAGACGGACATGACTGACTCTGGCACAAACCCATAGATCTTATTAACCAGGTAAAAAATAGAAATGGTTGACAAAAGAAAACTGACAACAAATTGTTGCTTGGTGTTAGCCTTGATGGCTCTCTTTAGTTCACCAAAAACTGTTTTAAACCAGTTGTATGACTCCAAAGGTTTCTTATCGAATTTGCAATTTGACTTAACTATGTGGTGAAGGATCTGTGAAGAAATGCGCTCCTTCATGAGGTTGCCAACCATCAAGAAGTTATTCTCGAAAGCTGTGCAGCCACATGGATGGTGGGATCTCGGATGGACTCTAGGAGATAGCCATCATTAGTCTAGTTCAGCTCAATGGTCATGTCAATGAAGGGTTTAATGACATTTTTGGCATGCTTATGGTTGGGTGAGGATTGAGTGTTGGATGATATACCTATGGCTTCAAGGGTGGCTTCCGTAACTTGCACCTTGTGGGTAGCCCCCTGGTAGGTAATATAGAACTTAGATTTTTCCTCAAACCAAGTGTTAAAGGCCATTGTTATGAACTCCATATTGATTTTTTCAAAAAAGGCACGCTCGTGAATCCCCATTGCGGTGTTAGCAAGGTTCATCCATTGTGTAAAGACCACTAGGGAAGATGCCTAAGATGAGGATAGGAAAACACAAGAGAGACTATGGAGCAAAACCACCCAACCAATTCTAAATCCCTCTTGGAGAATCCTCCTAGATCTAGCCCCCAAGCCATGCCATGTGAGCAAGAGGAGAACAGCTCAACTGGTAACCTAGACCAAAGTTGTCAACAGGATAATCACTACCTCAATATATAGAGAGTAGGATCATGTGCATGACCACATGCAATCCCCATGCAGGTCAACTATAAATAGATCACAACTCTTCATGCATTCCTTCTCCCTATATCTGTCACACATATATGCACTACTCCATATGTCTCAAGTAGAGTGTCTGAGTCCTCTCAAGGTCATCAGTCATCAACAGACCTCAATGTGGAATAAAATCTAGGCGTGACCAATAATCTCGAACACTGGAGGGCCGGTCTACCATATTAGGACTATTTCATATCCTTTGTTGAATATGGCCGTAACATTCTTTCTCCCTTACATAGGTTCTGTCGTCAGAACGGAAAAAAAAAAAAAAAAAAACATGAAACTATTCCTTAAGCTTTCAAGTCTTTCCCATGATTCATTATCTTTCCATCTGAATAAGTACTCAGAGATGCAACAACAAATCCCAAGGATACATTAAGCTATAATTCCTCCAAACACTGGGTGATTTTTACTTTATTTCAAAAATCAAATCCAAAAGCTAAAGAAATTCCATTCCAATTTATTGCAAAAAATAATGCTTCTTGGTACTATTCTAGAATACCACAATTCAGTCATCTAAAATATCTAGGAGATCAGTCTCAGACAATCATAATGCAAACCAGAGTACTGTAGTTACTCTAATGAGTTAATAGCCCCATTTCTAGCACCATTACCAGAAATCAGCAACTATTTATATCTTAATAGATTTATTTGTCTCCTATAAATATGGAGATATAGATTGAACTTTGTACACAAGCACTTATAGACTACAATCTATAAAGAAAGCAATTCCTCATAAGTAAACAATTACTTAATGAAAATGCCTATGAGATGTACCTAATCTCAAATATGCATTGGAGTAAAAAAATTTAGAGTTCAAATAACATATCTAAATCCTTGACTCTCCCAATTGATCAAGAATCACTCATTATCTTAAGAATCCTCACATTCTCATATAATCTTCTAATGACCTTTAAGTATCCATTTATGATCCGTCAATCATAAACATTTAGAATCTTATGATTCGTCAATCATAATTACAAGATTCCAACACCATGCTTGGTCATTAAAATATACTGGAGTATATGTACACCATACCACACAGGAAATATAAGAATCATTCTGAAATCTTCTCTACAAGGAAAATATCTGGATTCCAAAAATATTCTTCCAATCCGATTCTTAACCATATTATCAGTTCCAAACTCCCATATTTGTTCCTAATGGATCACAATAATCCATTAACAAAATTATGATTTAACAAGAATCTACACATGGTTTTACCGTCAAATAAAACAATCCATCTGGTTGGTACTATAATTTTCGAATTCCTACCATCTGAGAGTTCCAACTCTTAGGAATAAGGCTCTTTACAGTACAAATGTGAACCAAGTGTCATTCTCGTTCCATGTCACAATTTTCAATAACAAATATGATCAACTCGGTCCTATAGATATTCAAAATAAATTCAACTTAATGAATTCAATAAACCGGTGCTATGCAATTATCTTACAGGAATATTAACCAATTCAAACTATATAATACAATCACATTTACCTACTCTGGTGTCTCATTTTCTTCCTCCCTTAGATTTTACGGTCACCCAAAAAATTTCATTAGAGAGCCCCTGAAACCTCCTTTGACACAAGTAAATGCTAGGTTGCTATCCTTTTGACTACACTAGCTGAAGTATTACTTCGTTAAAGTTGCCTAAACTTAATAGAAAATCCATAAAATTTGGATTCGGGTACTCATTTACGATATTCGATACACTTATTTCATCGAATATGGAGCTACATTCCAATTTATGACCTTTATTCCATTTATTCACTTTAACAAGTATTTCAAAAGCCGTAGTTTGCCCAATCCTAAAGATCAAAATCATTTAGGAGAAGCCTATCGGTGCCACACCGAAGTCAAAAAGGAAAAAAAAGAAAAAAACACCATTAATTTACTGGGAAGATCTATACTCCAGAGTTAAGTGGTTAACTAGCATAGTACCAAGGAATCAAATCCCTTTACTGGGTACATGCCTGAGAACCGTACCACTACCATGGTTTTGTCAAGATCGGTTTAGAAAAAATTAGACCAATTATTACGGCTTGGTACAAAAACAATGGTACCAAAGTTCCAAAAAACTAGGTTTTTTAAGGTAACACACCAAAGTTGATTACCCAAAAGCCTAATGTTAAGTTGATAAGGCCTATACATGCATATTAACCATGGAAAAGAAAAACCAAATCCCTCCTTCCATAATTCGGGAACCAACATCTAAAACCAAGGTTATAGCACTGACAACCGAGCACCAAGAAACATAATTCCTCTAACAGGATGCTAGTAACTTAAATTCATCGAGTCGATTTCAAATTCAATTTTTTGAACCAACTTTGAAGTTACTACAAAATGTCAGTTCTTCAAAAAACCTCGATCAACCGGCATGCAACCAGCATTGATACAAATAGTCCCATAATTTCACAAATTGCTGACCATTCATGCACCGATTCAACTTAAGAGGCAAACCCATGCATAATGAAAAAACCTAGACCCCACAAAGGCCTCTCATTTTACATAACGTAATGCCTTGTGCTCAGGTGTCTTTTGTATTTTGGGACCACCTCTAGGAGCATAATGTCCATCCAATTTCTCTCTCCTAGGAATCTGTCATTCTCTCTCCTCTCTCCAGTGGAATGCACGTTCTCTCTCCTCTCTCTGGTGGAATGCACGTGCTCTCTCCTCTCTCCGGTGGAATGTGCATGTGCTATGTGGCAGCCCGTCATTGGCTGTCCACATCCACCTTCCACCACAAACGTAAAAAAATTTGAGAGAAAAAAAACGGCAAAAAATCGAAAAAAAAAAAAAAATTGGTCCACGCGTACGGCCGTACCGTACGGCCAAAAAACGAAAAAAAAAAAAAAAAAAAAAAAAAAAAAAAAAAAAAAAAACCTTCGCACAATGGCATTACGTAGGGGAAGGCCCGAAGCCCTCGGGCCTTCCTTGATGGTCGGGGCCAGCCCTCGGGCTCCTGCCCTCGGGCAAGGGCCTTCCCAGCAAGGAAGGCCCAAAGCCCTCGGGCCTTCCTTGCTGGTCGGGGCCAGCCCCAGGGCAAGGGCCCTCCCAGCAAGGAAGGCCCTCAGGGCCTTCGCGATCTTACAAACATTAGAGAAAATATGGGCCCAAAGACCAAGGATATATGTGATCTATCATCCAGAGGAGGTCATAGAAAAAGACGAATTTGTGTATTCAAGTAGGTTATAGCTTATTTGGTATTGAATATTGCTTGAACTTTTTGATTCATCCATAATCACTAGTTTTATTATTTATTCATTTCAACTTTCTGTTGATTTGCTTATTATATTGCTGTGAATACTATGAGTGTCAAAATTTCTACTGACATTTTCATGAACATTATGTTTGCAATGCAGATCAACATTGGGTGTTGAAGACTATTTGGTCGATGAGATTTCGATGGGAAACTCACTAGGCTCTATCTTTACTTCTAAATTTGAAATCAATGTTAAACAATAACAAAATTGTGAAGAATTGTCAGAAATTGGCAAATCTAGCTTGATCAAAAACCATGTAGAATAGTGTAAATTGTGTACACAATGGGTCCCACACATGTGAGGCCATGATGCCAAATGGGAAACCCATCCTAATGTAGGTTAGGTCAAGTCAAGAGAGTTGGTCATGTCTATTTGGTGGTCATCCCTACTTTATAGGACCTACACCTAAGTTTAAGGTGAAAATTTGACCAACTAGCTACCTACCAAGCATAACTCTAGGAAATAGACTAGGGTTTCATTTTAGGTCAAGGAGATGAGTTAACTTCCTTATTACATGCCGGAAATCCACCTAAATTCAAGAAGGAAGTCGAATTTGCTATGTATTCCCTCTCTCCATAGTGAGAAGATAGAAAAATTTTGGAGCTCATTGGCAATCTCAAGCTAGTTCACTATGTACATTGAGTTTTTGTGATCCAAATGAAACCAAATCAATTTCTACTTGTTTCTCAGGTTGAAGGCCGTACTAAAGCCTGTAGTACACACGTGTGGGCTCGGATTTCAATGTTGATCAATGCTTTTGATTGTTAATGCTTGTTGTTTGTCAAATTGCCAATCTAGATAAACTTTTTGATGACTAGTTTTTTGATAGATTTTTAAGCAAGCATCCAATCACTCTTGTGGATCTTTTTTAGATCCATTTATGGTCCTAAAGTACAGTACTTTCACAAAAATAAAAAAGATATTAGAAATGCACAGGCTCAAAAATTGTTCACCTAAGTTGGTTTATCTCATTACATATATTTGTTGATTTTTTTCTCGAGTGCTAATGTTCGTAGGACACCAACTTTATTTGTTTGCAAGGATTTATCATATGAGACTTTGTCAGATCTCATGGATCAAGGCTGGGATAGTAAAACAAATAATGACATAGAATGCAGGATTAAAAAGTCCTCAATGATCTTTCGTTATCATATCAAAAAACAAATGCTCAGTTTCACATTTAGCTACCAGAGATACAAAAAAATTGAAAGTACATGGCTACCACTGGATCAAGACTTTGAACTAAATGGTCACACAAACTGAATGGAGATAAGCATTATCTACAATGAGGAATATTTGACTATGGTTGAGGTGGAAGAGCATTGGAAGCTTGATTTTATCGTAACAGAGCTCATGTTATTACAAACCAATCTACCAACATATTTCAAATTTATCATCAACGGAAGACTCGTAAGTACTTTATGTTTATTGCCATTTCAAAACAGAACAAAATAATTGGAAATGTCATCATTTACAATTGCACATTCACTAAAATTTGTCATGTCACAAATGCGAAAAAGACAGGAGCTGATAACGTGCTGCAAAGAATTACCTACAACAATCACCATAGAATCTGACACACGATCTGATGATGAATAGTTGACACTTTGTATTTTATTATAATACACTCAATACATTTACAATGAGTATTTCTCCTCTCTTGTTCAATGAATTTGCAAAGCAATTCTGAACATGTCATGATTTGATGACAATGATAATCTTCTACTCAACAATCATCTAATTTTCTCTTCATGTATGAATTTGCATGCTTTTCTAAACTTGTTGTATTGTGTGGACTTTGTTATATGTCGAATCTGAACTCTACGATAAAACCACTGAAACAATTGACAAATGTAGTTTCATTTTTCATTGGTTCCTCCATGTTGTGTATTTCGATGAAATGCTGCTCGTGCTTGTGTGTTGCATATGTCAGAATCATAATGTTAGTCTTATGTTTGGATCTAAATATAATGAAAAATTGAAAGCATCTTGAAAATTTTATACTAACCATGTAATGAGTGATGTAATCTTATCCCCATGCTTTTGATACTGCCTTAACAAACTCGACACAAGTCCTTTGGACAGCTTTCTTATCAATATCAGAGTATTTTTCTTTTCTTAAAATAGCAATCATACTATCAAGCTTCTTCCATAAATCAACTTTCAGTACTCTGGTTTTGCCGTCTTTCTCGAAGTCTTGAGTGGCAGCAATAATATCTGTCCAGACTGAGTGTTGAATATTAGAAGCCTTACCAGTATGAGTTCATAGGAAACGACGTGTTTTTGTTCCTCCTATGTCTGGCTTAGTTAGCATGTTCCCATTCTTTCCTGAAAGCTTTTCATCTTTTTGAATTTGGACATGTCCCTTATGGAGTCCTACTTTTGATAAAACATCTTCTAATCGAGAGATAGCTTCCTTTGCTAATGATGATGGCTTAGTATTCCAAGCGAAAAGTATATGAAAATAAATGATCTTTTCTATTAATCTAACTTCTGCATGAAGAGTGCAAACATGCACATTTTTCAAGGGGATAGGCAGCACAGGCTTCCAATTTGGATCTGCATATTCTCTAGTAATTCATGTACTCCTAGTTACATCTTTTGCCATTTTCATGTAGTACAAACAAGGGTGTTTTGATGTAGCACCGTGAGAGACATTATACATAAATTTCAATGTTTTCAAATCACCTGCCAAGTGCCATTCAACATTGAAGTCTCCAACTCCTGGAACATTGAGAAGTCCTCCATCCATATGGTTCTTCATGATCCTAGGATAAGATGTCCTTGAGAATATCCATGATAATATATCATGATCCTCCTTCAACACCTGTCCAAAGAATTAATCAGACTTAGTTTACAATGAATAAATACTATTCAATGAATGTAATGTAATAATGAGGCTAGTTACCTGAAATGCTGCCAACCACCATATATCATTTTCAGACTGGACACTGAATCTGAAATCTTCTTGGTTCTCTGTTTGTGATAGAGCAACATTTATGAGAGTTATACTAACTCTCTCCATCTTTTGCCCTTCACAATTTCTGACTCATCTAACTTAAGTACTATGATTATTTTGCCATTCACCTTTTCATAGATTATATCATAGAATGTGACGATGTATCTCAGCAAGTAATTTAGATCTACAAATAAGTTGTTTGATGAATTATAGAATATCGATCTTCGATCAGTTTCATACACCTCCTCAATATCTTGCTTAAAAGCTTCTCTAATTAGTTTAAATATTGTTGCATATGCTTCCCTGCTAATACCTGCAAAATCACAAGCACCCTGAACTATAGTCTTATCTAAATTTTTTTGAATGTCCACCATCAAAGACTCTGCTATTTTACACTTTACATTTGAAATCCTATTGTTCATCATGATACGCTTAGTGGATTTTCAAGTCAATATTGTGCCCAATGACATTCCTAGTGAAACATTGTCTTTAATATTCCGAGGAGCTACTAATACAGATCTGCAAAAACAAAAAAGATAGTTAACATAATATCACCATAGCTGAATTTAAATCCAAATGTCATTGGAAAACTTACAAAAATCAAAATATGCTTTCTTGAATGCACAGATCCTTCTATTTCGATAGCCTCCTTTTGAAAGCATTTGAATATCTTTGCAACTTTGTCGCTTTCGCTTCTTACTTTCAGCTTTTTTCTTTGCCAAATCCACATCCTTCAATAATTGTAAGTTTTCAATACGAATATACTGTAAGACTGATTGCATTTGCTCTAGTTCTGATTTGATATTGATTATTATCTTCTGTAATGATTCATTTTTTTTTTAAGTTGTTCATTTTCTTCTAACATCTTTTGGAGATGACAATCTCTATTTTGACAATAAGAGGTCACCTTCTAAAAAGTGGACTTTATTCATATAAAGTTGTTTTCCATGGTTCTGCAATCTTTCACGATATCCTAGTAATCCACTATGTCCATTGCATATCCATGTAACTAAATGAGTTATTGAAGAGAATGTGGGATGTGTCAAATTGTTTGGATCTTGTGGATATAATGTTCCATCTATCCACAAATCCAAGTTTTTTTTTTTTCTTCTACCCTGTAAAGAGAACCATCCTCAGCAGATATTTGAATTCCTTTGCCTCCTCTTCTCTGCAAAGGTGCCAAATCAATAGGGATATCCACATGTAGATGATACAATGTCATCATCAAAAAAACAATAGAGTAATCAGTTGCATCAAAGTACTATGACCAGATTATATGAAGCAAAACAAAATACTCATCTTTGATTATATTATATACTATGTACGATCAATCTAATCTCCATGCTTGTATGCTTGATTCAAATTTGGAAATGCCGCTCATTTTTTCATTCCAATAGGTAGTTGGCGCTCATATTTCCATTCTCGTGGAAAGAATGCATATGTAAATATTTTGCAATTTTTTTTAATTCAAATTTGGGAATGGCGGTCATATTCTAGATCCAGTGAAAATATTGCTCTTTTTGTAACCAATGGAAAGAATATTTTTGAGTTTAGTCAAGTTATACTGCAAACTGTTTACAGTTCTTAACTATGACTATAGACACTATGGTTAGATTATTGGGAGTTGGGGAGGCCTCGGGAGTGGTGGGGGCAAGCAAATAAACAATATCGTTTTTTATTTTGATATTTTTCTATAACCTACATGGCATTCCTTAAAGAGTCTTTTTGATATTTAGAACTCCTCTAATGAAGGCTTCAGTTACTGATAGCATTACGAATGAAGTTGGAAAAATATTAGACACTACATTGCTTCAAGGGGCATGTGACTTTTCTAGCATTAGTAGAGAAGCATATACAACAGTGTTTAAGATGATAAAGGAGGTATTTGCACAGTAAGTATTAAAAAGTTTCCAATCCCACGACCATTTCATCTTTTTAAAAAAAAAAGACATGTTAAACCAAGGTATGCAGACAATAGTTGGTAATCCATCTCATATCAATGAAGTGTATTGCTCAAAAGGAGAAAGTCTAGCATATAACAATTCCAACAATTCATTTATTGACATTAATCAGTTTACTAACATTCATCATAAATTTTTTACGGTATTACAAATGAGAATGTCAATAACAAATTGATAGTTGTTCTCAAGTTAGATGAGTTTGAAATCATAAAAGGACAAAAAATGAAAAGAGTCAGTCTCACGATCATGAATGGAGCACGTTCAAATTCAGAAGACTCAGAAGACCTCAATTTCAGTGTTCAATCAGAAAATGATATCTGGTGGTTGGCAGCATTTCAGGTATAGTAGTTCCTTCGCATAATCAATAGGGATAATCATTTTAATATGGATTTCATTTGGGAAATCTTCCCCATGTTAATATTATGAGGCTAATCACGTTTTTGTATTCTCTTATATGTGATGAAAGAAGACCATGACATTCTCTCATGGATATTTTATAGAACGTCATACCCTGCCACCATAAAAAATCACATGGAGGGAGTTCCATTCAATATTCTTGGAATTGGCACTTTCAACGTTGAATGGCATTTAGCAGGAGATCTGAAGACACTAAAATGTATGTTCAATATATCCCATGACACTAACTCTAAACACGCTTGTTTGTATTGCATGAAGACAGCAAAAGGCATGACAAGGAGTACATGAATATTGAGAAGATCTTAATTGGAAACCTGCACTACCAATTCTCCTTCAAAATATTCATATCTGTACATTGCATGCATAGGTGCGTATTATAGAAAAAATAATATATCTTCACATCTTGTTTGCATGGAATTCCGAGCCAGAGGCTCTATGAAGGAAGCTATTTTCAGATTAGATGATGTGTTGTCCAAAGCAAGCTTACATAAAGGCCACGTTAGAATAAAAAAAGATGACAAGCTATCAGGTAAAATAGAAAATATTCCATGCAAGCCGAGCATTGGAGGATCCAAGGCTCAAAATTTTTTATCAAATCATTCTGGCAAATAATCCAAGATTTAATACTCGGTTTGGAAAAAAATTATTGTAGTAACTCAAGATTTTGAAGAAGAAGATTCTACTCGTATACACAAAGTAGAAGTTTGGAAAAAATTAGACAACATGGTAAAATACTTGATAAAAGATAAATTTTCAAATACTAATGTACAAATGATACAGAAAACAACCGGTGAATTTGTGGATGCAGTTCAAAGTGCATGGAGTGTTGATTATATAACACATTATATGATAAGATTTTGATGTTATACTACTATAGACAAATATGTGCAATTAAATTAGATACTTTTGGTACTGATTTAAATTATGTTTTTATGACATGCAGCACATATTATGACATCATTCGATATTCTTTGCAAGAAATAGTGGAAGTCTTAGCATATGGTCATCGGAAGGAATGGAAAAATCTCATTGGCAAGCAAGAGCGTCATTTCATAAAAGTACACAACATGGCAGGACTAGCACAAAAAACAGCTATATACTATAACTTTTCCAATGGTTTTACATAAGAATCCAAATTCGTCATAATACAAAATCGACGAATTATAAAAAATTTCAAAAAGCATGCAAATTTATACAAGCCAATAGGCAATAGACACACAATAAAATTTTGTATATTAAATCAAAATATTTACAAAGTACAATTCAGCAGTATCTACTCTGCTTCCGATACTTTCTCTAATGAAAGTTGCAACTTAGAATCATGCAACAATTTCCTTCTTTCGTATGGATCCAACAACTCATAGTTTTCATGTTTACTCAGATTAACGTAAGCAGCATACAATGCAAAATGAGATGATCTAAACATGGAATTCATTGGTCCATATCCTAAAATTTTAACCGCAATAGTTTTCTTTACAAAAATCATTTTATGCACCTTATTAAAATTATGTTCTCCAAGAAAATGAGACAGTGCCTTGATTGCCATAATCATAGTCTCACCATGTTGATGAAACTTTGAATGGGCAACACTTATCTCATTATTCTTGAAGAACTTCCAATAGTGCCCCAGTGCATGATCTCTTGAAAATTCTCCAGCGCAGAAGATGTCTGCCCTCCTCGACAAATTGTGAAATCATCAAGGAAAATTGTTTCTTGAAATGAAAAAAAACAAAGTAAGCTCCAGTATATAATCTGACATAACGAATCTACTAGTACATGATAAGATACAAAAACTTACGCATTTGGCTTTGTCTTCCCTGATTACTCTCTCTCCATCAATATTATGTCCACCTTTCGATGTCAATATTGTTGGTGAATAGACAGCTGGTTGTGGCAAACCAAGTTGATTTTGGATTCTGAGAAACTCCTCCTCAGAAGGTAGATCATCTTCTTTGTTGTCTATCTTCTCCACAACCATTTTCAAGCAATCTTTCCCTGAATAAAACTTATCATTATGTATATCATCAACACCAAGGAGAAGATCATCAGCATCAAAATCAATTATATCTGAAAATTCATCAAGCTCTTTGTTTAAAATGCAAAGAGTCTCAACTTTAGTGAAATAAAAAAGATCCGATATATCCGATATTGTCAAAAAAGAATTATTTATCTATATTATAAGTAGACAAAGTGATCAAAGATTTATCAAACGGAGAAAGGGTTGTGGGTGTTCTAGGGCCTATAAACAATGTCCTATTTCGAGCAGGATCAAAATCTGAACAATCATCTAAATTAGCATTCGTATCAGTTAAAAAAATATCTATATCTACAATCTTTGACTTTTTAGACTTTGTACCACTGGAAGAAACAGCTTCAAAAGTGGAAGGGCCAGCTTTCGAATCGTCAAAAATATTCAACAAAAGAAAAAAACAAATGCAGACTGAAAATCAACAAATCTATATTTTTTATTGTGAATTGGGCACTCATTGTGAAAAATGCAAAAATAAGCTTGGTAGAGGCCAAAAATCTTGTATATAGGATAGACACACATGTGTGGAGCCTGTTTCCATGTGTGAAACTAGTGTACTTTTCATGTACCATAATCATATATGTTGTACATATGATTTAATTCAAGTTCTAGTGGCTAAAATGGTCAAAAACTAGTTTTCTAGATATATGACACATGGCACCAATCTAATGATTGCATGAGCCAAATATTTTGAATAGGTGTCACATCCCATGTGTAGAGGACAGCTCACACGTGTGGAAATAGTTGAAGTAGGCAAATTTTGACTTCTAGAAGATTTTCATTTTGGGAGAAGCTATTTTATGTGCAAACTTTCTTTGTAATAGAATGACTAATAGTGTCGTTAAAGGACTTACACCTTATGAAGTATTGTTTGGCAAAAAGCCAAATCTTAGCAATTTTAAAGTTTTTGGATGTACTTGCTATGTACATATTCCTTTAGAAACAAGGAAAAAGGAAGATGCCACTTCTTTCAAAGGCATCTTTGTTGGTTATAGTGAAAGTAAGAAAGCTTATAGGATATATGATCCTATTACAAAAAAAGTTGTTGCTAGTAGAGATGTACTTTTTGATGAATCTCTCCAAGCCAAAGGAAAGGTGACTTCCAACAACACTCAACTTGTCAAAGATTATGTTATGGTCGAGGAGGAGCTTCATGAAGATGAAGACCAAGTGGAACCTACTCAAAGTCCAAGGGTGCCAAGAAGATCAACAAGGACAAGGATTGAGCCATCAAGGCTCACTTATAGTGACAAAGGGGAGCAAAGGGAAGATTCTCAACTACTCAACTCTTATACTTTCTTGACTACTATGCTTGAAGAACCAACTAGTTTTGAGGAAGCAAATAAGTGTCAATATTGGAGGAAAGCTATGCAAGTAGATTTTGATGCATTAATGGAAAATCAAACTTGGAAACTTGTTGATTTACCTTATGGAAAGAAGCCTCTTACTTGTAAGTGGATATATAGATTGAAATATAATCAAGATAGTTCCATTCATAAGTACAAAGCTAGACTTGTAGCAAAAGGTTTTTTGCAAGTCAAAGGCATAGATTATGATGAAACCTTTGCACCTATTTCAAAGCTTGTGACCATTAGATTAATCATATGTCTTGCAACTTCTTTCAAATGGGAGCTCTTCCAACTTGATGTGACAAATGCTTTCTTGAATGGATTCTTGGAAGAGGAAATCTACATGTGCCAACCCAAGGGCTTCATCAAAGATGGAGAAGAAGACAAGGTGTGTCTGTTGAAGATGAGTCTTTATCGACTCAAGCAAGCACCAAGAGCATGGTACTCTAGGTTGCATTCCTATCTTATTTCCATTGAATTTGTTGTAAGTTTTTATGAACCATCATTGTACTACAAATGTAATGATGGAAAGATCATTATCTTAGTTTTATATGTTGATGACATTATACTCACAGGAAATGATCTAGATGGCATCAAGAATGTAAAAGTTTCCTTGTCTAGTGAATTTAAGATGGTAGATCTAGGACTTCTTAAAGTTATACTTGGAATAGAAGTCACCAGAAGTAATGATTTTACCTTCATATGTCAATCTAAGTATGGTAGATTAATCTTAGCAAAATTTGGCATGATTGATTGTAAAGGAGTTGAAACTCCCATGGAACTAAGTGCAAAAGTTTCTAAGGAAAGTGATGAAGCATCCTTTGAGGACATCACTACCTAAAGAATGCTTATTGGTTCCTTGATATACTTAACCATCACTAGACCAGATCTTAGTTTTTGTGTTTTTGCTCCCAATATCGCTCTCAAGCGCGCCCTCCCACCGCTTAATCGTCTGCCTTCTCACAATGGGCTCAAGACCGATACTGCTGTTATTCCAATATTGCTTTTGAGCGTGCATCTCCTTTTTGAAAATATTCTATGTATATCTTGCGCTCAAAACTGATATTCAATTCTGGTATCGATATCAAGCGCCCTCTTATCACAAATTTTTTTTGTTTTCATTCCCTACGCTTTTGTTCAAACTTCTTTTTTTTAATTTCTTTTTTTGAGAATGATGGCCAAGACCAAATCCACTGCCCATGCCATAACCACTATACAGCCTTCCCATGCTCGTGTTCCCCCTGGTACTAGCCGTAGACGTGGCAGGAAGCGAGTCTGGTTGAGAGAGATTAGAAAACTCTAGAGATTAAGTGAACTGTTGATCCCTAGAGTTCCATTCAGCCGATCTGTCAAGAATGTCACTCTGTCACTTGGGCTAAATGTTCATTTTGTCGTGACAGTCATGTAGGCCTTACAGGGTGCTGTAGAGAATTTTTTGTCCCACTTTTAGAATACCTATCTTTTGGCAGTGCATGGTAAGCTTGGCACCATCATGCCAAAAGATTTCGCCTTTCTCAGAAGACTTCGGGACTGTTTTTCTAGTCTGCATGTTGATAACGCCAGCCCTCCAAAGGTCTGTCTCTAGATAGAACCAAGTTGTCGACTACTTCTAGGAGGAAAATGAAGTAGTCTGTCCTCAAGAAAGCTGGATCTTGAAGGCCAACTGCTTCGTTTCCTCTTAGAGTTATCCCTCCCCGGATCGTCTTGAGTGCTAAGTCAGATGCTGGTGAATCTGATTTAGATCGAGAATCATCACCCCTTTCTCCTCCTGTTATTCGTCCAGCTCCTCAGTAGGTTTCTTCACCAAAAGTGTTGATTACCCAATAGGAGCTCGACAAAATAACAGAGAAATCTATAGATATTGTATCTACTTCTCTTTCTGCACTTGTACATAATCTTTTTTTCAGAATTCCATACGAGCCTGCCTAAGTTTATTCTAATTCTGACCATTATAACCAGTACAAGGCCTACCTAGCTAATAAAATTGATTTTCCCGACAATTATTTTGATTTTTTTCTTTTAGATTCACGTAAAAGCTTTAGATTAGGTCCCAAATTTTGTGCCCAGCTGAAAATAAATCATCAAAAATTTCAGTAATCGTAGAAGCCGGAAGATCCTTTTAACAGCATAGTATTAGTTCTGATTCCCATGATATAGTTTTTGTTGTTAGTCCATTTTTCATGGGAGCGATAAAGGCAAAAGAAACCGATTTTGAGAAGGTTGTATATTTTATCGAATGCAGTCCAGTGGCAAAATTTTACTTGATTCCATATGAAAATAAGTAAGGATTAGTCTTTTGTTTTTGTTGCTTTAATCTGGATTGTTGCATGCGACATTGCTTTAATAAGTATGGATTTATTGATATTTGTATTTTGGTTGTTGCAGTCATTATTTCTGTAAATATAAATAAGGAGAGAGTATCAAATTTTCTATGTGTAAAATTAAACTCAGCTGCAAATACACACATAGAAAATTTGATTTTCTACTTCATGATGTCGTTCGAAAAATACCGACAACGGCAAACTCAATTGGAAAGATAAACATTAGATCTCTCAAGGTATATTCAATTTATCTCTGACATGCATGTATTCTTTTTTTAGTTTAAATCTATCATCATAGCATAAATAAATTTTCTGTCATAATATTACTAATTTTCGTTCAATATATGCAGTGTGTACAACAAAAGGACACTTTTGGTTGTGTATGGTTTGTCTTGTACAATACAAAGTTATTTTTTGAGTGGTATAATTTACAAGTGGATGTAGATATTGAAAAGGTAATATTCTGTTCATTTGTAGTTCCTTTCATTCTTATTCATATTTCTTTACTATCATTATTTGTAATTTGCTTATTCTCGTGTTTTGTGATGACTGTTTACTCTTGAGCCATATATACTTCTGACGATGTATATAGATTTCGGCAAGAGTTGATCAAAACCTATGCACAAAATGGTGTAAGCATTGCACCTGAGATCGAGGGCCCTCAAAAGCAAGATGTTCCTATCTTAACAGCCTTTCAGGTTGCTCAGGATACAGATCTTATTATATATGATAAAAAAGGATTAGAAGTCTTTCCTAATACAGAGGAAGGTGATATTATAGCAGAGAGTCCTCTTGTCTTAAACGACATAGAGGCCCTTCTCGAAATAGAGGAAGGCGGCATTATAAAAGGAGTTGTTCCCTTATCAGTTCCTAATACTGATAAAGTAAATATAGAAAAATTCACTGAATAAAGATCTATTTGTAAATAGAGATACATCAAAAAAAAAAATCATTTTACATGTAAACAACCCGTTTATGGGTTTTTTTTATTGATATCAATATAGATTCTTACAATCAAATTGTGTCCATAGTGTAATACTGGAACGCAATTTTCTATATTGATAAAAAGACATGGTGATTGACATGTATTTGCTGATAGTGAATCTCAGTGTTCTTCCATAAGTTGGATTGTTTTGCCAATATCTTTGCATTTGATCTCGAGCTTATGTCTTTTACGTAGTGAGTTACAATTAGTACATAGATTGTATTAGAAAGTTTTGATTGAAACTATTCATAAAAGATCGAGTGTTTACAATTACTTACGAGTTTACTATTGAAAATGAATCTGAAGTCTGAAAGTACATCATCTTGTAGGAGCAATAGTTCTCGCATGATATAATTTAGACTCCAATTTTCTTCCACCTCAACACACGTCAAAACAACATCATTGTATATAATTTCTATATTTTTTCATTTTGAATGTCCACTAGCTTCCAAGCCTTGATCGAGTGGCACCCATTCACCTTTATTTTTTTTCCATCTTTGATAATGCTTCTTGGTTTCCAAAGGAAGGCTCGAACTTGAGACCAAAGAAACTTTGGATGTCAAGCTAACCAATTGAGCCAACTCCCTTGGGTCATCTTTGATAATGGAAGCATAATGTCAACATTTGTTTTTCAATTTGATAACGGAAGCAGATGGAAGACATTTTAATTCTGCATTCTATTTTCCCATCTGATCTTTTTTCCCAGCCTTTATCCATAAGTTCAGATAATAAACTATCTGATAATTTTTTGCATACAAACATCGTTGGGATTTTGTGTACATCGACACTTGAAAAAAAAACCACAATTATATTCAAAAAAATAAACCATCTCAATCTAACTGTTTTTGATCTTGTGCTCATTTTTAATTATATATTTGTGACAACGAAATGATTCTGAAACTGTAGCATCTGGTGCAATTCATTCATCGCTTTCAAAACTAGGTAATAGAATTGGGACTATTTGTCCAAAAAAAAAATTTGTATCAGGAATGTACATTGATTCATAAAAAAAGATCCCATTATCAACTAGATCTTTTGCAATTCTATCTCGATATTGCAGCTGTCCAATATCAGTGTGAATTACATCTAACACACCTACTAAAGATCCACTGGGTTCCTATTCATTTATGTTGGATGGATATAACTCTGCAAGAGAAAAATGATCAGATTGGCAAGTTCATTATTAGATATTTATGAATGACAAAAATCTAAGTATCAAAAATATTAATACTCACAGTTGTTTTTTTTTTGTAATCCTGATGGTTGAATCCTTGCACATTTATCTCTGAATGCATATATACATGTTGAACTAAAATTTCAGAAATAGATTTTTCTCCTGATAATGTTTCAAGTGAAATCCAAAATTTCAGCCTTCCAATAAGATTAAAATGATAGTTTTGACCTTTTGCTTTTTCGAAATGCTCCTCTTGATGATGGATGCATAAAATTCCAAGAGTTTTTTGAATATTTTCTTGGCACCCATAATCCATTATCATCTTTCTCGTTGAATAGAAGCACAAAGTCAATTGAGGAGCACGGCACCATTTGTAATGTGCATACAAAAATCCGAAACACTGAACTATGAATCTGAAAATTTGCATAGACAAAAAGTCATGAATCTGAGAAAATATGTTGGTGTAAATTTGAAACATTGATCTATTTGGCGCCACGAATTAACTCTAGTTAACTCTGTTAATTATGATTTGACAATGCATATATATTATTAGTACATTGATTTTCTCATCTCAACCATCTGTCATATTCATTTTCAATATTTTTGGGTCTCTTCGGGCAGTGATGAGCTGGAAGGGCAGGCCTCATCAACCAATAGCATTTTGCCCGACGAAATAACAACATATTTTAAATTTTTTATTTTATTTTATTTATATTTGGAAAATTCTACGTTACGTAGAACCCCGATTTCAAGGTTTCAATTGGTCCACATGGCAATGAAAAGAAGAAAAAAAATTAAAAAAGCATCTATTTCGAAGGCCCTCTTCGGGCTCTAAGTTTCTCTTATGGAAAGAGCTCCAAGGGTTACTTGAAGCTGACTTTATTTATGAAATCGAATATTTCTCCAATTGTCGTCATATCTAAGAAGAGTGAGAAGATGAGAATTTGCATGAATCTCAAAGCCTTGAACAAAGTGACATGAAAGGATCACTTTCGTTACCCTTTACTGAAAGCATATTGGATCGTCTTACTAGATCGGAAGCTTACAGTTTTTTGGATGGATTTAGTGATTACAACCAAGTCAAGATTGCACCTGCAGATCGCCATAAAACAGCTTTTGCAAAAGAATGGGGAACCTATGCTTATAAAGTTATGTCGTTTGGACTTTGTAATGCACCTAGTTCATTTCAAAGAGTCATGCAGTTCACCTTTAAAGACTACCTGCAATAATTTCTTAAAATCTACTTGGATGACCTAGGAGTCCATAGTACTGATATAGACCCCTTGGATCATTTGGCAAAAGTATTTGAACGTTGTCACAAATATCAAATCTCCTTGAATTTTTCCAAAATCAAAGCCATTATCGAGTTACCTCCGCCAGGAACAATTCGCGGAGTTTACATTTTTATGGGTCATGCAAATTATTATCGAATATTCATACTATTCTTTGTGGATCTAGCAAGACCTATATACAAATTGACTATTGTACCAATTTGGACAGTTGAGGCATTGGAAGCATTTGAAAAATTGAAGAAAGCTTTAGCTTCTGCACCAATATTACGATCTGCAATCTAAACAATTGAGTTTCATGTTCATATTGATGCATCAACATATGCAAATGGATCAGTTTTGATGCAGCCAGATGAATACAAAAAAAATTATCACATCGAATTTGCAAGCAGACAACTTACAGATGCTGAGAAGAATTATTCGACAACAGAATGTGAAGCGTTAGCCATGGTTTTTTTCGTTAAGAAGTTTTGACATTATCTACTGGCAACGCATTTTGCATTTCATACTGATCACCAGCCGCTACTTTATTTAGTAAACAAAACGTGAAATACGAGACGTATTGTAAGATGGCTACTTTTATTGACCAAATTTAATTTTTGGGTTGTGGTTCAAAAAGGTAAACAATATTATCTGACTGACCATGTATCCAGATTCAACAACAATTAATACTGAAGTGGATGATGAACTACCAGATGTTGCGTTGTTTTATATTGAAGCAGTACTTGAGTGGGCCGCAAATATTGTTGAATATCTTATGCTTGGCCAACCCAATGACTCCTTGTCAAAAGTACAAAAGGGATAATCAATTCTTAAGGCCCAACCTTATCAATTGATTGTGGGCCAATCGTATCGCCGAGGAATGGATGATATTATGCGAAGATGTGTTTTGTCGCATGAAGTACCTGAACTTATCATGTTTTCCCATGATGAAATGGGCTGAGGACATTTTTCCACAGATATCACTGTTCGCAAACTTTCACAATCAGAATGTTGGTGGCCTACACTTCATAAAGATACAAAAAATTATATTCAATCATGCGATGTTTGTCAACGTGCACAACGTCCTACAAAGCAAAATTATGAACATTTGCATCCGATTTTATAACAAGCACCATTCGAGAAATGGGACGTTGACTATCTTGGCTCTATTCATCCTATGACAGGGGGATCTCAAGCTAGATATATCAACGTTGCAAATCATTACATGACCAAGTGAGTTGAAGCGAAAGCAGTTCGAGTAGCAGATGCAAAATCTACGGCTAAGTTTCTTTAGTAACACACTATTATTAGGTTTGGATGTCCTATCGAGATCGTCAGTGATCGCGGAAGACATTTTGTGAATAAAACAATAAAGTGTCTGTTGGAAGACTTTTGCATTATTCATCGGTTTAGTACTCCGTATTATCCGAGGGGTAATGGCCAAGCTAAATCTTCCAATAAGATTCTCTGCAACATTATGACAAAAACGGTGGAAGCAAATCATTTTGATTGGAAACATAAACTGCATGCAGCATTATGGGCATTCAAAACAACTTATAAAGGTAGTTCAAATCAAACACCATTCCAGTTGGTCTATGGTCAAGATGTGTTGAAATGGAAAAATAATCCATCTTGACTTTAGGCTTCTTACAAATATTGTACCACGCAAGTATGTTGTTCATAAATGCAAAATGCCAAGTTTGGCCTAGATAGAACTCGAGCTACATGGATATGTCATATCTAGATTGATGAGTACAACTTGCATATAGTTTGTAGACATAGAATTAGCAAGATTATGCTAGTAGAAACTCGTGGCAATTCACATGCATTGATTGTAAGTGATCCATAGTGACATGCAAGGCATGCACAAAGTGTAATGGACACATGCATGATGATTTGTACATTTCTAGTTAGAACTAGGACACTTGGAAAAAGTTGGTAGACATTCATGCATGAGATGTGACAAATGTCACATAGACTCTAGTTTTCACTTTAGATGTCATTTAATGATGGATGAATGTGGTTCTACCTCGAGCTACCTCTCTATCTTTCTCTCTCTAACTCGTGTTGAGGCTAATGCTTATACACTGATGTCTTGTACTTTTGCTCATTTATGATTCATTGCTATCATTCTCTGATGCTTAGCATGCTAGATTGTGGTTAAGCCATAACTTCTGTACTAGATCTTGCTAATCAATCTAGAATCAGGTTATTGTGCTAATCATAAGGCTTAATTTCGACTTTAGGAGATGCTATAACTGTATTTTCTTGTTGATCAGGTTGCTTGGCTGCATTCTTCACTTTGAGAATTCGGCAATCCTGGATCTCATGGTTATCGCGTTTGCAATACCTGCAAAACATCTTCTTCTTTGACGAACATGGATTTGATGATTGTTCTTGACTTTGAGCCTGTTTCTGATTCGATGCAGACTGCTTGGAGCTTTTCAGCTTCTGTCATTTTGAGCCCTTGTTGACATATAGAGCATGAGACAAAGATGTAGACAAAGTGTCTTGACTTCTTCGATTATCTTCTTGCAGCAACATAGTGATAACTCTAGTAAGAGTTAATTCTGAGTGTGTCGTGATGATCATCACTCAGTTCTCTTATGTAGAGTGCAGACTTGAAAGCAATGTCATAATTGCGTCTTGATCGTCTATGACTGATCCGACAGTAGCCATATGTTGCAAGAGATTCTTAAACTGGTTAATATGATTCCGGGGAGAATCATTATTCGACATCTTGAGTGTGAAGAATTTTCTTTAAAGATGTAACTTAGTAGTTACGTCTCTCACATCATATAGTGAGCTCAAGATGTCCCAAACTTCTTTCAAAGTTTTAGCTTCAGCTATGTGGCCAATTTGAGTATCTGATATATTGAGGATAATAAGCGTGAAAGCTTTACCATCCTTCGACTTCCACTTTGAGTCTTTTGTGTCGTTTTCAGGCTTTACTTCGATACTTGTAACAACATCCCACAACTTGTTGTTAGCAAGGTCTTCATCTTAAATTTCCATAAATAATAATTGGATCCATTCAGCTTGTCTGCGATAAGAGGCTTTACTTTGAGAATCCATCTAGAACTTTAGTCTGACGACATTAAGAGAGATATCGTGCTACACTACAATTGGAAATCAATTCTTTGATACCAAAACAAATTGATTCGAACTGAAGAATAATTTGATATCGCGAAAGATATCAAGTATAAGAGCTTGCACTCTAATATAGTATTTGGCCTTGAAGAAGAATCAACGCTCTGATACCATGTCAGAAATAGTTGAGTAATGGAATAGCGGAAACTTCCTACTTCCAATGCATGACTACGCCTATCAAAAATTGAACAAAGCAGTAGTGATGGGTATCACGTCCAATCTTTAGCAACTAACTTTCGATAGACACTAAGTGATTACATAGCCAAACATAAAGAAATGAATTCTCAGACAATTTCTACCAGTTACAAAAGCAATACAGAGATGCATGCATTCTAACACAAACTGAACTATCGATTTAGAAAAACAAGGTCAGATGCTAATGAGCACAAAACAATAGCAGATAGAAACCGTGCACTCTAAAGCTATCTATGAGTAACTGAGAATAAGTCCGAAATACGCGACTCTGAAATAAATCTCCAAAAGACTAAGCTAAAATGCTCAAGAGACTACAATATCTTTTGGTCTTCTATGCAGGTCTGGGACAGTACCTTGGAGCTACTACTAGTCGTGTGAGGGTTAACTCTCACTGATTTTGGAGAAAACAAAATTTGATGGGAAATTTGGCTCTTTTTCCTTCCAAAATGCAAATTGGTGTGTTTTTTTTTTGTTTTTTTACTAGTTGGTTTGGATTTCAAGCCCTTAGAGGCTGTTCAGGGCCTCCTCTGCTAGCTCTGGAGCTCGAGTCATGGCCTAGTCAAGAAGCAAGTTGATTTTGCCATTGGGACGGCTCCCGGGACCCATGTCCGGGAGCCAGACTAATTCTGCCAGGGTTGTCAGGCTTAATCAACAAAATAAAAACTAAGTCCTAAAAAGCGTGCTTTACCAAAAAGCACTATGTTTCAGAACAGAGGGGGTGCGCCGAATCACAGCAGAACTATAGGGGGAGTCTGGCAGATAGAAACTTGGGCAGCTCAACCAACGCCAGGAATCCAGTCACCAGGTCTCAGCTCCCTCTACCAGCACGAGCCAGGCACAATGCCCAGCACGTGTTGGTGGCCCCGAGACCGGTCAGTCTATGTATGAATGTAACCTCTTCAAAATCTAATAAAGTTGATCCTTGGGGATGATTGCCATCTCGGTTTCGCCTCCGGGACTGGTCCAAGTGGAAGGACCCTTACTACAACCCTTTTGCGTCGCTGGCGCCTAAGGGTCCCTGTCATCGACATGGGGCTTGCCGCTATGCCAATTGGTCAGTTTGGCGACCACTATGCCTTGGGTTTCATGTGTGGCTTGTCTTTGCCTTTGGTTACCTTTTGGGGACGGATTCTGAGTTGGCTTTCGGGTTGGTTGGGATTCCAGTTTTCTTAAGTCTGAATGGTTAAGCTTGTTACGTTTCTGAGTTGGCTTTTACGTAAGTGCATGATGGATGAATGTTAGACTTAAGCATGTGTTGGGGAAACCGCTCAAGTCCCAGCGCCCTTTGAGGCGCCGGCACAACATGTGGTATCAGAGCCGACTAGCCGGTCAGCTACGCAAGTCTCACAGGGATGGCCACGTTCTGGGATTTGTCAGGACAACCGTTGCGCAAGGTGCTGCCCACAGTGTAAGCACGGGTGCGTCCACGGTCGGGGTGGTCGGCAGAACGAGGGACTTGATGAGTCAAAGTGCTGCCCTCGAGGTGTAAGCACGGTCAGTCCTCGCAGTTCGGGCCTGGCGCTGTCTGCACGTAGGACGGATGAGGCAAAGTGCTACCTAGGTAGGTGAAAGCACGGTCTGTACCTTGTGGGGTGCGGGGCGACATATTCGAACTGTACGGGTTAACCATTGATACAGAGATGCTACTGCCGACCAGGAATGTTACATCTACTCTCAAGGTAGAAACAACGAAGGGAGCACTAGATGCAGACAAAGCGACATTGAACATCCCGGTGCAGATTGGAAGATGGAAGGCTAAACTTAGCTTTGTGATTTTAGAGATGGATGCCTTCGATGGGCCTCCCTTGGTTAAATGAGCACTGTATCGCAGTTTTGGGTAGGAGCTCAAACTTGGTCCTCTTGGATTACAAGGGACAAATTTGCGTGACAAAAGCCCTGCCCGGAGGAAATGCTAAGGATACCGATATTGAACAAAATCTGGTTGCAGCATTAGCGATGAAAAGAATGGCGAAAGGGAAAAGGTCAAAGTGCTTTCTTTGCATCTGCCGAGAAGTCCCAGAAGGGAAAAGCGTGCGACAAGAAAACTTGCCAAAAGAAGTGGCAGATCTGCTAGAAGAATTTAGCGATGTGTTCCCGGAGGAACTCCCAGCTAAGCTACCTCCTCGAAGACCAGTGGACCATAAAATTGAGTTGGTACCAGGAACAGAGCCAACTTCACGAGCACCCTACAGAATGTCACAAGAGGAGTTGGCGGAACTGAAACGACAACTTGGTGAATTGATAGACAAAGGTTTTATTAGACCTAGCGCTTCACCTTTTGGAGCCCCAGTGTTGTTCGTGGAAAAGGCGGACAAAACTCTTCGAATGTGTGTGGATTATCGCATGCTTAACATGAGTACCATCAAGAACAAGTACCCCATGCCTAGAATTGATGACCTATTCGACCAACTCAAACATGCCAAATACTTCAGCCGAATAGATCTCAGATCTGAATATCATCAAATTCGAATAGCTAAAGGTGATGAGCACAAAATGGCGTTTCGAACGCGGTACGAGAGTCACGAGTTCCTGGTGATGCCATTTGGTCTAACAAATGCACCAGCCACTTTTTGCACGTTGATGAACAATATATTTCAAAATTGTCTGGATGAATTTGTCATTGTGTACATCGATGACATATTAGTATTTAGCATTTAAGGACAGTTCTCCAACGACTGAGGAGGAACTGTTTGTTCGCGAAAAGAGAGAAATGTGAGTTTGTGGTGGAGGAAGTTGACTTCCTTGGACATGTTATAGGCCACGGACGGATTCGAATGGATCCTAAGAAGATCAAGGCTATCTTGGATTGGCTAGCACCTAAAATTGTTCATGGCATCAAATCATTTGTGGGCTTATGTAACTTTTACAGGAGATTCATTGAGGCATTTAGCAAAATTGTGGCACCACTGTTGGAGCAGACCAAGACTCATCTGAAGATGACATGGACATCAGAATGTGAAGCAGCGTTCCAAGAACTAAAACGACGGATCACTCAAGAACCCATCCTTGCCTTACCGGACTTTAGCAAACCTTTTGAAATACATACGGACGCGTCGAACTTTGCTATTGGGGCCGTGCTTGATAAATTTTACAGTTTTTAGGACAATAATGATTGTACTTTACAATCATAGAGAGTTATTGGTTGCTTAATCAATGAATCTATCAAGTTCTACACATTAGATCTTGATCTAGATTCACTACACTTGGATTTAAGCAAGAGCAATGGATCAACACATCATTTTTTAGTGAGAGCGGCTTCACACGTGTGGAGTACTGTCCACTGTACGGCCTGCACCTGAAACAACAAGTACAATGATACTAGATAGCAATCATGCATAAAAATCACAAGACAAATGACTAGAAATCTCACAAAAGTGTAGAGTGCAAAAGTCTCATCAATTTTCTTAGCAAAATGATGATCCTTTTATGGATCAAGTACATCCATGAGTCTGGTACAGTCCAGCAGGCCTTCACACGTGTGAAGAGTGCCACATCACTCATATCTATCCATTTGATCCATCCTTGATCCTTATCCAATAGTTGACCTTCTAGAATATGACTAAAATCCAAAAAGCTAGTCTCCTAGAATATAGGAATATTCCCTACAAAATAGGATCTAAGGAAAATGGTCAACTCTTATCTTCTAGTACTCTATACACACATGTGAACATCCACTTGCCATGTGGGAGCATTTACTCATGCACATGCAAGGAAAAGCTAATTTGTAGGTGACTAGTCAACTTGACTAAAAACTAGTCATTTCATGTTCACACTAACTAGAATGATACAAAATCAATTTGGATATATACAAACATGAAAAGTACATCCTTTCACACATGGGAACATGCTCCACACGTGTGAAATCATATCATCAACATATTCTAATGTTTGATCAATATTTACATGAACCAATGTCAAGTGAGAAGTGACAATTTTCAACACTCCTCCTCACTTCTAACTTGGAAAATCTAGTGTACATCTATCTACAATTCCAAGAGCATATCTTAACTTAAAAAATGGATCTTTGGACAATTGTTTGGTTAAGATATCAGCTATGCATTCGGATGATGGTACATGATGTAGTTGCACTTCCTTGGATTGTACCTTCTCCCTCACAAAGTGGTGAGCTATCTCAATATGCTTTGTTCTAGCATGGAAGATAGGATTTGAAGCAATTTGTTGAGAAGCTTGATTGTCACAAAATATGTAAGGGATCTCCTCGGCCTCTAGCACATGTAGTTCCATCAAGAGTCTTCTTAGCCATAAGAGCTCTTTGGTTGTTGAAGTCAATGCCTTGTACTCGGCTTCACAAGAAGATAGTGAGATTGTATCTTGCTTTTTGGAAAGCCAAGATATCACTCCTCCACAAAGAAATGTTGCAAATGCACTAATGGACTTCCTATCCATCTTGTCACCTGCAAAATCTGAATCCGAGTAGGCTCTCAAGTGCAAGTTAGATCCTTCATAAAGTATACCAAAAAAATCTAGTACTAGAAACATATCTAAGTACTCTCTTGGCACTTTTCCAATGATGAATTAAAGGAGCTTGCATACTTTGACTCAACTTGCTTACACAAAAACTTAAGTCAGGTCTAGTGATGGTTAAATAGATTAGAGAGCCTATAAGCTTCCTAAAGAGAGTGATGTCCTCAAAGGATGCTTCATCACCTTCATTAGTTGCTTTCACAACATGCTCCATAGGGGTGTCAATCCCCTTACAATCTTTCATACCAAATCTTTCAAGAATGGAAGTAGCATACTTAGATTGACTTATGAAAGTACAATTGCTACTTCTAGACACTTCTATCCCAAGTATAAACTTTAGGAAGCCTAGATCTACCATCTTGAACTCACTAGATAAGTCAACTTTTACTTTGCCTATGCCATCATCATCATTTCCTGTCATAATGATGTCATCAACATAAAGAACCAAAATGATGATCTTTCCTTCATTACATTTGAAATATAAAGAAGGTTCATAAGCACTTAGTACAAAGCCAAGGGAATAGAGAAAATCATGCAACCTAGAGTACCAAGCTCTAGGTGCTTGCTTCAAGCCATATAGGCTCTTCCTTAAGTAGCACACCTTTTGCTCCTCACCAATCTTGATGAAGCCCTCGGGTTGCATCATGTAGATTTCCTCTTCTAAGAAGCCATTCAAGAAGGCATTTGTCACATCCATTTGGTAGAGATCCCATTTGAAAAAAAGTAGCAATGCAAATGATTAATCTAATAGTTACAAGCTTAGCTACAGGTGCAAATGTTTCTTCATAATCCAATCCTTTTATTTGAAGAAATCCCTTAGCAACAAGCCTAGCTTTGTATTTACTAATAGATCCATCTTGATTGTACTTAATTCTATAAATCCACTTACATGCAAGTGGTTTCTTTCCTCTTGGAAGATTTACAAGATTCCAAGTATGATTTTCTTCTAATGCATCATACTCTACTTGCATTGCATCTCTCCAAACTTTAGATTTACATGCTTCTTCAAAAGATGATGGTTCTTCAATCAATGTAGCTAAAAAAGAGTAAGAGGTAGAAGATGTAGAGCCTTCCTTTTGCTTTCCCTTGTCCACATAGGTAAGCCTTGAGGGCTCGGCCTTGCTCCTTGATGATCTTCTTGGCCCCTTTTGACTTGGATCCAAATCTCCATCCTCGGGTTTGTCATGATCCTCCTCGGGTTTGTCAAGATCCTCCTCGGATTTGTCAAGATCTTCAATGCACAATGGGTTAGATCCATTTGACAAGCTCTTAGCAAATTGTGACTCATCAAAAAGTACATCCTTGCTTACCTTTACTTTCTTGGATGTAGGATCATATATCCTATATCCCTTGCTATTTTCTCCATAGCCAACAAAGATTCCTTTGAAGGAGGTAGCATCTTCTTTCCTTCTAGTCTCCAAAGGAATGTGTACATAACAAGTACATCCAAAGATCTTAAAATATTTTACATTGGGTTTCTTATCAAACAAGGCTTGATAAGGTGAGATCCCATCTATAGCACTACTAGGAAGTCTATTACACAAATAATTAGCACATGTTATGGCTTCTCCCCAAAATGAGATGGGAAGTGATGCATCAAGCCTCAAGGACTTTGCACACTCACATAGACTCCTATTTTTCCTCTCGGCCACCCCATTTTGTTGAGGGGTGTAGGAACAAGTGTATTGTAACTTAATACCATTGATCTCACAAAAGTCTTTCATTTTATTGGAGGTGTACTCTCCTCCATTATCACATCTTAGTGCTTTGATAGAAGTACTAAGTTGTTTCTCTACTAGAGACTTGAACTTAATGAAAGCTTCATAAACAAGATTTTTCTTTGATAGTAACTCAATCCATGTGAATCTAGTACAATCATCTATAAAAGTTACATACATCAAGGCACCTCCATTACTTGCATGTGAAAAACTATGTACATCAGAATGTATGAGATCCAAGGGAGAGAGAGATCTTGATGAAGATTTCTTGTAAGAAGATTTGTGTGACTTTGCAAGGCCACATGCCTCACACATTTTTCCACACTTCTTGAAAGCTCTTGGTAGGCCGAGAGCTAGTTCCTTGCTTGCCATTGACTCCATAGATTGAAGATTAGGATGGCCTAATCTCTTATGCCAAAGCTCCACTTGAGTTAGCTCCTCCCTAGCCAAGTTCACACTTTCACTTGCAACATTAGCATCCAACTTGAAAAGTCTCCCTTGCTTAATGCCACTAGCTATGCACTTATCATTTTTCAAGATGGAACAAACTCCATTCTTGAAATGTACATCTAGTCCATTGTCCATTAATTGTCCTACACTAAGCAAGTTTCTTGAAATGGTAGGAACATACAAAACATTATCTAGATCTATCCTTTTAGATGTGCCTAAACAAAGAGGTATAGATCCTATGCCATCTATCTTGCATGCTTGATCACTAGCAGTGTATATTGACTTCTTAGAGTCATTACAAGATAGAAGAGTAGAAAAATAATGCTTGTTAAAGGACATGTGGGAACTAGCCCCACTATCTATCCACCATGTGTCTTGACTTGAAGTTGGTGTAGATGCAACCATTAAGGATGTGTTGAATCCATCCTCATATTCTTCCTCTTGAGCAATGTCCCCTTGATCTCCTTTGGCTTGTTGATTCTTCTTCAAGTAGCATTCTGAGGCAAAGTGTCCTTTCTTTCCACAAAAGAAACACTTTAGTTTTGCCTTGTTCTTCACTTTGCCTTTGGAGGTAGATCCTCCATTCTTCATCTCGGCCTCCTTGCCTTGATTTTTCTTGAATGGATTTTGCTTTTTCTTGCCTTTAGATGTAAAGTTAGCTTTCTCCTCTCCTCCATTAAGTGACATGCTATCCATTCTTGTCTTGAGGTGTAGAAGCCTACTCTCCTCGGCCACAAGAACATTGTGCAACTTTTCAATGGATGGAAGAGAGTCTTGAATGGCAAATGATTGGACTAAGTTGGTAAACTCATCACTTAGACCATTCAAAATGATTTGTACTAGTTCTTGATCTTGGATCTTCTCTCCTATTGCACTTAACTCCTTGTTAAGAGATTTGATCCTAAGAACATACTCTTGTCCACTCTCTCCACTTCCTTTCATGCTTTGGAAAACTTGATTTCTTAGCATGAGGATTCTTGAAGTATTGTTGGATTCATAAATGCTCTTTAATGAATCCCAAGCCTCTTTGGATGAGGTACAAGAAGACACCTCTTTCAAGAGGTCATTGCATACATTTAACTTTATGCAATGTAGAGCTAATCTTGCTCTCTTCTTGTATTTGGCTTGTTCTTGGGGAGTTTGAGGCTCTTCCTCTACTCCTTGAACTATGTCATATAGATCATGGATCACTAGGAGTGATTCCATTCTCACTTTCCAAATGGAATAATTTGTGGAAGTGAGTCTCTCACTTGGTTCCATCAAATATCCACCCATGGATGACATTTTAGAATGAATGCTCTTTTAAAAATCACAAAGATTTTTGAATTTTAAAAGATCTATGAAGTGACCTAAAGCTTACTAGAATGCCTATAGGCTTGTCTCTATCAAACTAACACACAAGCTTGAATGATACTCAAAGATCTTACCAAAAATTTCTAGCTTTCACTCTCACAAAAAAAATTGCTTTACACTTTTCTTAGAGATTTCACTTCAACTAAGGATCTGAACAAATCAGCCTCTTAGATCTGATCTTAGACTCTAAAAAGAAATGCTTCAATGATCCAAAACACTATTTGGTCATAGGCATTAGTTAGAATGAATCTAGATCAATACTATGCTTCAAAAAGCACCAAAAATGAACTAGTATTGTGATTTTGGGACCAAAAAACACAAAGTAACTTGAATTGAAAGTTGCTGTACGGTTTCACACGTGTGAAAAGTACATACACAGCCTCCAAGTCGTTTTGATCCAAATGATTACAAGCTATCACTCTAGAAGAACTCGCCCTCACTAGTATTGGCCAAAAAACAAATTTTGCCAATGATCTTTACAAGATTTATGATTCAATGATCACTCTCTTACTTAGCTCTGATACCATGATAAATTTTACAGTTTTTAGGACAATAATGATTGTACTTTACAATCATAGAGAGTTATTGGTTGCTTAATCAATGAATCTATCAAGTTCTACACATTAGATCTTGATCTAGATTCACTACACTTGGATTTAAGCAAGAGCAATGGATCAACACATCATTTTTTAGTGAGAGCGGCTTCACACGTGTGGAGTACTGTCCACTGTACGGCCTGCACCTGAAACAACAAGTACAATGATACTAGATAGCAATCATGCATAAAAATCACAAGACAAATGACTAGAAATCTCACAAAAGTGTAGAGTGCAAAAGTCTCATCAATTTTCTTAGCAAAATGATGATCCTTTTATGGATCAAGTACATCCATGAGTCTGGTACAGTCCAGCAGGCCTTCACACGTGTTAAGAGTGCCACATCACTCATATCTATCCATTTGATCCATCCTTGATCCTTATCCAATAGTTGACCTTCTAGAATATGACTAAAATCCAAAAAGCTAGTCTCCTAGAATATAGGAATATTCCCTACAAAATAGGATCTAAGGAAAATGGTCAACTCTTATCTTCTAGTACTCTATACACACATGTGAACATCCACTTGCCATGTGGGAGCATTTACTCATGCACATGCAAGGAAAAGCTAATTTGTAGGTGACTAGTCAACTTGACTAAAAACTAGTCATTTCATGTTCACACTAACTAGAATGATACAAAATCAATTTGGATATATACAAACATGAAAAGTACATCCTTTCACACATGGGAACATGCTCCACACGTGTGAAATCATATCATCAACATATTCTAATGTTTGATCAATATTTACATGAACCAATGTCAAGTGAGAAGTGACAATTTTCAATAGTGCTGATGCAAGACGGAAAACCTGTTGCATATTTTTCAAAGAAATTGAGTGACGTAGAGCGAAGATGGCCAACTCATGAAAAAGAAATGGTTGCAGTAGTTCAAGCAGTGGAGGGCGTTCACTGATAATGTATCACTCAAGTACTTCTCATCCCAAGGTATGCTCACGCCAAAGCAAATGCGATGGCAAAACTTTCTCTCAAAATTCAATATAGACATTGTACACACGGCGGGAAAGAACAATGTGGTGGCGGATGCACTAAGTAGACAGGAACACTTGATGGCAATAGTGACAACTCAGGTGACTGGCCTACTCCAAGAAATCAGGGAGAATTATGGTGCAGATGCGTTGGCGAAGGACTTAATGATCGAATTCCAGTTGGGAAAGCCTCATAAACATTTCACTTGGAAAGATCAAATGGTTGTTTATAAACAATGCAGAGTATATGTCCCAGACAACATCAACCTAAGGAAGGAAGTTTTGCGAGAACATCATGACGTACTAGCCGCCGGACATCCAGGGATGAATCGCATGTATGAACTTCTCAAAAGAGGGCTTCTATTGGCCAGGTATGTGGGCAGACGTTGAATCCTATGTGCAAACATGCCCGACATGTCAACAACTGAAGGTGGAACCGCTAGCTCCAGCTGGACTACTCCAACCATTACCGGTACCAGCATACCCATGGGATTCGGTGAGCATGGATTTTATTGTCTACCACGGTGCCAAGGCTTCGGCTCAATTTATGTGGTGGTTGATCGCTTTTCAAAGCAAGTTCATTTAGTACCAACTAAAACTTCAGTGAAAGCTGAAGAAGTGGCAAGGTTATTTTTCAAATGTGTTTTCAAATACCACGGCCTGCCTAGAACGATTATTTCTGACCGAGACACCAAGTTCGTCGGAAAGTTTTGGACTTGTCTATTTCGCCTCGTGGGAACCGGACTGACTTTTAGCACTGCATATCACCCTCAAACAGATGGGCAGAGCGAGTCAATCGACAGATTGAACAATATTTATGAAATTATGTCGCTTGGGACCAATCCGATTGGGTCGACTACTTGGATATTCTCGAGTTTGCACATAACAACCAAGTGAACAGATCTACTAGAAGGGCACCCTTCGAGATAAGCAATGGTCGGCTACCGATTGTTCCAAGCTCTTTTCTTACAGGCGTGCAGCAAACACCAGTACCCACTGTGGAGGAATTCATCAATGAGTGGCACACAAAGCTGACAGAGGTGAAGGCATTTTTAGAGCAGTCACAAAGGAGTATGGCAGCTGACGTAAACCCACATCGACGAGAACTGGAATTTGAGGAAGGTGATCAAGTATGGCTGAACACAAAGAACATTGTGTTACCAAAAGGTTTTTCTCATAAGTTCGCTCGACCTTATGCGGGACCATATTATGTCACCAAGAAGATCAACCCAGTGGCTTACCGATTAGCGCTGCCATCCAGCTTGGATATACACAACGTGTTTCATATCTCATTACTCAAACGGTACAAACCAGATGAGCGATTTGATCGGCAACACGAACTCCGTCACCCACCAACGACACTTGATGATACGAAGAGGCAGCTTGTACCAGAACAAATATTGACACATAGAAAGCGAACTGGAGTTCAACGTGAATATCTATTGAAGTGACTACGGGCTCCACTTATTGAGGCTTCTTGGGAGTACGAAGACAAACTTAAGGAGGGAGCCCCTGAAGTACTAGCAGATTATCTGCAGAAGAACCAACGCAATAGGCGTTTTCCCATATCGGCACACAAAGCACTACTTGGCGGCATGCCTCCTACATAAACATCCATGGCCATTCTGAAGTTCAAGGAACTTCCCGATATCTTTCTTAAGTTTGTCAATAAATCACTTGCAGCTTTACACAGGTTTTACGTAATGTGCTACTGCCAATGTATTTTTTTAATTCAAAGTTGTTAAGGCCGGTGAATTAAGCCTGTGCCATACGTCCTAGGTCTAGTTTGGCCCTAATGAGGACATCAGCTTTTTCAAACGAGGGGAGGATGTTGTAAAGTTGACTCAGGTGCACCCAGCGTGCCCTGTAAGACTCTAAGGGGTGACACTCCCTAAGGTCCCAGAGCAAGTTAGAACGTCAAGGACTGAGCCTCCGACCTGTGGTGAGCCAGTCAAGTAGTCACAAGTCATGAGCTAGCTCTGGAGCTCGAGTCATGGCCTAGTCAGGAAGCAAGTTGATTTTGCCACCGGGACGGCTCCCTGGACCCATGTCTGGGAGCCAGACTGATTCTGCCAGGCTTGCTAGGCTTAATTAGCAAAATAAAAACTAAGTCCCAAAAAGCATGCTTTACCAGAAAGCACTATGTTTCAGAATAGAGGGGGTGCGCCGAATTACAGCAGAACTATAGGGGGAGTCCGGCAGACAGAAACTTGGGCAGCTCAACCAGCGCCAGGAATCTAGTCGCCAGGTCTCAGCTCCCTCTACCAGCACAAGCCAGGCACAATGCCCAGCACGTGTTGGTGGCCCCGAGACCTGTCAGTCTATGTATGAATGTAACCTTTTCCAAATCTAATAAAGTTGATCCTTGGGGATGATTACCATTTCGGTTTCGCCTCTGGGACTGGTCCAAGTGGAAGGACCCTTACTGCAACCTTTTTGCGTCGCCGGCGCCTAAGGTTCCCTGTCATCGACATGGGGCTTGCCGCTATGCCAATTGGTCAGTTTGGTGACGACTATGCCTTGGGTTTCATGTGTGGCTTGTCTTTGCCTTTGGTTACCTTTTGGGGATGGATTCTGAGTTGGCTTTCGGGTTGGTTGGGATTCTAGTTTTCTTAAGTCTGAATGGTTAAGCTTGTAACGTTTCTGAGTTGGCTTTTACGTAAGTGCATGATGGATGAATGTTAGACTTAAGCGCGTGTTGGGAAAACCGCTCAAGTCCCAGCGCCCTTTGAGGCGCCGGCGCAACACCAATGGAACCAGTGTCCTCAAACAATTCAAGAGAAGGAGCAGATGCGTGAGTATCCTTATCATTCGATAATAGGATCTCTTATGTATGCAATGATCCGTACCAGGCCAGACATAACTTTTGCAGTCAGAAGTCAGTATATGACCAACCCTAGTGTAACACATTGGAAGGCTCTTATTAGAGTCATGAGATATCTTCGAGCTATTATGGACTTTTGCATTTGTTATGGACCAGTCGACAATGACAAACTCAATCTACTTAGTGGTTACACAGATGCAAGTTGGGTAGGAGATGTAGACACTCGTAAATCCACTTCCAGATTTACATTCTTCCTCAACAATGGTCCAATTTCCTGGAACAGTTGCAAGCAATCTTCGATAGCTCTATCTTCCACTGAATCAGAGTATATCGCAGCATCTCAAGCTACAAAAGAAACAATTTGGTTGACTCCGACATTATTATTTTGTGATAATCAAACTGCCATTGCCTTGTCATCCAACCCTAGATTTCATTCGAGGAGTAAGCACATTGAACTGAAGTATCACTATGTCAGAAGAAAAGTTCTCGACAAAGAGGTCAGATTACAGTACTGTCGAACGCAAGATATGACAGCGGATATCTTTACTAAAGCATGTTAGAAATCAATGATAAACTTCATTGTTATTGTTTACGATGTACATTAATGTTGACAACTATGACCAGCTGTCATCAGCCGTAGGCTAGTCTATTAGTCTACTCGTAGGTTTTCTCTCTCTATCAGGGTTCAGGGTTTAGTTGTACATTTTACATTCTGTATGTGTTAGTGTGATAGAGTGATAGTGCGTGTTCTTCTTCCGCCTTCTTGTGGTGATTGCTTATGGTGAATGCTTGATGTTGCATATCTAATTCTTGACAAAGCATTAAGCTTGGATGCACATAGAAAGTTTTGTGCAGAACTAAGTTTAAAGGTCAAGGCATTCATGGATTCAGATTAAGGGGGAGTGTTGGATTATTCTCCTTCCTATTAATCGACTAATCGGTTTTTAATCTTCATCCAACTGTTTATCCAGTTCTACGGATTTTTCCATGTTTTTATAGTCTGCAGAATTACAAGTGTTTTTACACAGTTTGCAGAAATACACGGAGTTTGACAACAGTGTCGAATTTTCTCTCTCTACAAAAACCCGACAGTGTCGCCTTTTTTGCATTTTTCGCTTGTCAAGAATTACGTGTAAAAATGCAGTGTCGCCTTTTTGCATTTTTCGCCTGTTAGGAATTGCGAGTAAAAATGCAATGTCTGAGCAAACTCATCTGTGTATCGAACAGGCTGAGTTCAAATTCTCATTGATCTTCTCGTTGAGGTTTCTGGCTGCAAAATTCAACGTTGTGTTGGTTGTATCGGCTATTCCTGAGTTGCAGCTTCTTTTTCATCCTCTGAATATGGCTGTAGAGGGTGATTGAAGAAATCACATTATGTCATTCCCTTGGAAAGAGATTATGTATGCAACTGTCACATGACATTGGAGAACACTCTGATGCTCCATAAAATAATGGAGTGACAATGAGGGAAGAGCCAAAAATGTGAATTTCAAGTTCACTTCCGCCCTGTTTGGTTGTTGCAAAGTTAGGCTTAGCCATTTCCTTGTATATTGAAAGTTTGACATGTTTTTACCTCCACCCTATATTGCCACAATTATGTAATTGTGGACACGATTGCTAGTACATGATCATCACACACAAAATATTTATTGCCTGGGTGGACTTCATGTCTTGATTTTTACTACCATGGAAATTTAGGGTTACAAATTTGTAAACAATCTGTCATTAATTAGCAATAGTTCATGTCAGTCTTTGCTCAAGAGTGCTTGATACCCAATGTTTACAATATGGGTGTTGAAATTTGTAGATTCACACGACTACCTGTTGGACATGGCATCTGGATTTGTTTCGTATAGGCCTTTTGACGATTGTAGTGAGCAACAAGACTGGAGCCAACATACTTTGGACGACTCGGAATACGTGCTGTCGACACAATCCACACAATTGCAGAAATTGGCATTACGACGACCTGTGGCCAAAAGAACTTTTCCAGGGCTACATATAGATTTTGATTCGCAACAGGGCAATTAGCCACAAGCAGAAACACAATCAAACATCAAAAGGGGGAGAGTGGTTTCCTCTGAAGATGTTGCTCATGTATTCAATAGGTCGAAGGGGAAAAGGTGGAGGGAGCACTCGGTTGGGTTGTGATATTACAAGTTATTGATGAATTTTCAACCAAAAGTGAACATAAGAGAGGAGCACCTATCATATTATATTTTCCTTGAGTGTTGAATTCTGGTTTTTACTAGACACCATGTTTATGATGCATTTAGCTTTAATTAGGAAGTTGATTGGGGCCTAAAGTGTCAATCAGAGCAGGTTGCACTGAGGGGAGTGAAGCAGGTATATTGGTATAGCACAAAGAGGCATGTTTCCATGGATCTATGATATGCTCTGCTCAATAAGAGGGCTACTGCTCAATAAGAGGGCTACGGGGCTACTGCTCAATAACAGGGCTGCTCAATAACAGGGCTACGGAAGAGGTGCTTGATTGCAGTAGTCCCCAGGCATTGAGCCCGTTGCTATCAATATGCAATTTTCACACTATTTCACATTGCAGACTCTGCTGGCCCCATATGTATCAATGTATGCCCTTTCAAACAGCCAAAGTATGCTGGAGTGATCTGCTCTACTCTGATCCATAGCAGGCACGGCTGTCGCGGACAGCAGGTCCGCGGATCCCCTCTATCTCGTTGCCCTCTTCTCTCTCTCTCTCTCTCGCGCGAAGAACTACCTCCGGTTGCGGACACCAGGGCTCCCACATCTGAAAGGGGGTGGGGCTAACAAGCAATAAACGAAGGGCCAGTTGGTGGGTAAGTGTACTGGACAGGGCCGCTGGACCCCAGTCCATCTGAAACCACCCTTATATGTACAAAAAAGAGTCAATTCTCTAATTTGTGTGCGGTTACTGACACGGCGAATGATTCACAAACTCAGAAAACCAGCATCATAGTATTCAGGAAGTTCTTGATCGCGTAGAGCTTATTGTTATTGATGAACAGGTTCACAAGTTTCCAGCTACAAATCTGCAAAGCAGTGGTGGAAGGCAAAATTCTGCATTCATGTGCTATACGACCCACTAAAAATATTCCAAGTCAGGAACTTGTTGTTTCCTTGTTAATGAGCACAGTTAATGGCAACCCTGTGACGTTTGACTATTTAAACTGAGAGGAATATAAGGACATTAGAATGCTCTAAAAGACGAGGCCAGAAGGCCTAACCCATTTTTGAGAAGCTATATTTAAAAAAGACTCACCTTATTGATCCAGCTCCGGAAGAAATAGTAAAGAAGAAAGATATGATACATCAATTTTGCTTAACTATACAACTTTGAAGTGATTACACACATTTATTAGTTTGTTGCACAATATAATGTGCAAAAAAAGAATAGAAAACGTTGTAAATTGTTTCTTGCCCATGGAACTGTCCAAAAAAGACACAGAGCTACAATGCTTCCTGACTTCATTCCATGTCTGATTCCAGTCTCAATTTGATCAGATATAATACTAGAGGGAGGCACACATCATAGGTGCAAACTTAATTTGGAGGTTTTCACGGTCATACATTATATGGAAGTTCTGCTGCTGAAAATTCCCAATAATGGAAATAGTCGAAGGTTGAGTTCCAAGAACAGTAAGACATATGACCTCTTCATCCGGATCTGGCTTGACAAAATAGTTAGTTGTAGCAAAGTGCATAAGAGCATTATTCTCAAATACAATGCTAAATTCAGGAAATATGGGATCTTTGATGCCAGTGACATTGTAGCAAACGTCAAGCACCTCAGGCATTATAGTGGCTCTCGGGTACGATATACGGGATTCAAAGGCTGCCTTGATCACCTCATAAGCAGGTTGGGCAAGATAGGTCAATGTAGTGCCTGAGTCAAAAATGGTGCCGCCGTAGCCATTCTCATCAATTTCCCAAGTTGAAGCAGGGATAGGAAGAGTTTCACCGCCAACCAAGACGTGCACAATTTTAACATAGTAAAAGGTATCCATGGCTTCTGGCCTTTTTGCAAAAGGAATGTATTGTACATCAGGGTGGGAAGACAAAGATTTGTCTTCCCCAAATATGAGGGTGCTGCTCACACTCATGTTATTGTCCCGATCTACAAGACAGTAAGAGAATTTGCTTCCTATAATAGATTTCAGCTGAGATGAGAAGGAGAGGGGGCCCTGTCCTAGCCCAAGGAGACCATCAGCTCCTTGGAACAATCCCTTGTTGGCCGTTCCACATCCAAACATGACATTCTTGAATTGAAGAGTAGTCTTATTTGTTGCAGAAATGGTCACTGTTTCTGTAGCAAATGTTCCAGAAGTATTTGAGTGATCCCCATACCAGTAAGAATAGCTGCAGTTTTTAGGTTTCTCCTGGGTGCAATTCTCCTCCGTAGCTGGATACACCAGCTGACACTCTGAAGCGGAACAGGAGATGGGTTTATAGGAAGAAGAAGTAGTTGGATCAAAAAGAGGACCTTCTTGTTGATAACAGTAATCGCAAGGGCTACATTGAACCCATGTCAAATCACTTCCCGTGTCGATGATCAGAGAGAAGTGGCGTGGAGGAGACCCCATGAAGAAGTCCACAAAATACTCTCCTGCACCCAGAGATGCACCAGACTCCACTGTGCTCTCAAGGCTTTCTAAGATGAATCGTTCTGCACGGTGAGCTTTTGCGGAGGAAGAAGCAGTTACGGGGGTCGTGTTTGCTTGCCTTTTTACTTCTACTCGTGCGTGTATACCATGCATTCGTGTGCCGTCTCTCTGAAGAGCTTGTCTAAACGAATCCTTTTTGCTTATATTGCTGTTTAAGAAATCTCTGTGCTTCAAGCTCACTTTCATGCTCCGGTTGGTAGTTGGCTGCTCTATCAGCTTTCTTGATCTCACTCCATTTCCCACCTTCCCGGCTGTGTGAAGATCGTACTCGCAAGGATTGCGAGCATCAACCTCAAAAGATCCATCCTTCAAAACCTTTTGGGGAGCATCACAAGAGCAAGAGCTCATGTAACCGCTAGCGTGTGTGGGCACATGGAAGCGAAGGAGAGGTTCGTCTCCCCTCACATCTGTGCTCATATGGATTGCTGAATCTTTTATTGATGTAAGATTCAAACTGAGAACGCAACCACAACTCGATAGAACGATCAGTAAAATATATGCAGCAAAGAGCCATAGCAAAAGTTTTAAACGTACGATAGGCATGAATGGCAAGTTGCTGGGATGTAACACACCTCAGTGAATTTACCAAGAGAATAAAAAAAAAACAGAACCGAGAAGTTTAGATCAATGATGCTTTGTGAAAAAGATCCGCTTAAAAACTTACTGCTTCCGAGTCCTGCAGACTTAAAACTGAGGAGTGGAGCTTCTTTTATAAGGTGAAACTTTTTAGCAGGATTCAGAGGATGCACAAAAGGACGTATAGTTGAGAGATATAAGCAATTGACAGGACTTTAGCCATGGATGAGAAGAAGCAAAATCAGACTTTCTTACAGAATGGAGCCCTGTTCGTGGGGTTGAACAAAAGACGATCAAAGAGGAAAAAGAAGAAGACGACCTCAAGCACTTGCCGTGTTAGAAGAGGAGTCTACGATCACACAGAACTTCTATACTTGTAGATGAAATAATTGCGACAGCTATAACGCTGTGATACAACGTGGGCGAGCTCGAGAGAGGGAGGAAAGGAAAGAGAGATGAACGGGTCACCGAGCCCTGAACGAGTGTGAAGTCTCTGAAGACTCTAGAAAAAGCCATTTACTCGTAATATAAAAACGACCACGAGCTGGTAGAGCTGGCAACTGGGGACACCTGAGTCTGCGGCCTGCCGCCTCACCTTTCATCAATTCCACTCTCACACTCACTCTCGAGAATGGGGAAAAACAGGCCCAGCAGTCAGCAGTGGAAATTGGAAATTGGACATTGGAATGGTGATGGAAGGTGAATGGGCTTTGACTTTGAACATTAATAAGTATTGGCAGCAGTTGCTTGAGTCTTGACTATGTGTGCACTATGAAGGCGTCACAGATTGCATCATATGATCATGGCAACTTGGGGGAGAGAGAGAGAGAGAGAGAGAGGCTGAGCATAGATGGATCAGTTGTGGGCTGGAGTTATCCACATCCGGGTGCACATGGAGAGAGAGAGAGAGAGAGAGAGAGAGAGAGAGAGAGAGAGAGAGAGCGCATAGATGGATCATTTGTGGGCTAAGTGTATCCATGAGGTGCACATGGACCTGACTCCAGTTTCCTCCATGTGACTTTGGATGTGCAATGTGCAGGTACGATGTACATTAGAGAAGTAACTTAATAAAAGTTAAAACTTCAAAAATTACATGCAAACCAATGTTTTTATCTTTTTCAAATGAAAAGCCCCTCTAAATAACACTTAAAATACATAAAGGAACTCAGAATTCAAGAAAAATGCACGAGTTTAATGAGTCTTGCACTTTTAAAATTGGAGGCTCATCGTTTTGGGCACACTAACAATGGGGGTCAAAATTGGAGGCTCATCGTTCCAGGTGCTTAAAGATGGTAGGGAGAGATATTTTCTGTGATGCAAGTGTTAGGAAATAGAAGAGAAGGAGACAGCATAATGTTCTCTCTCTCTCTCTCTCTCTCTCTCTCTATATATATATATATATATATATATAGACACACACACACACACACACACAACTAGGCACATTTGACCTGCCATTTCCTATACCAAGGGTTCATAATTTAACAAAATAACTTTCTTTTCCACGACAAAAGGTCAATTTCATTCTTCTTCTATGTCTTAATTTGTCGGATGATTTTGAGTTCAACTTTTGGTCTCCATCAAGAAAAGTATGGGCGTGGTGGTTGGACAACCTTCTTGCTAGAATCTTAAATTTTTTAAAAGTTGTTGCTTTCAAAATCTCATGTTGGCTAAAATTCTTCAAAGACTAGATTTTGACGATAAATATTTGTAAACACTGCAAGCTTTTGGTGGAGCAAGCCTTGGTAGGGCATTATGCTCATAATGACTTGGGCAAAGCATTACACCCATGAAAGTTTGGGCAAAAAGCAAAACATAAGCTCGCTCACCTTTTACAACAAATAAATTCGTTTGGCAATGGCCTTACTGTTGTAAAGCTACCTTTACAAGCTTTACTTCCGGCGTCACAGGCACCAGCTATGTCCCCGGCACCAGTAGCACCCCTGCTGCTCCCGGCGCCAACGGGTCGGCGCCTCAAAGGGCGTTGGGACTTGAGCGGTTTCCCCGACACGCGCTTAAGTCTAACATTCATCCATCATGCACTTACGTAAAAGCCAACTCAGAAATGTAACAAGCTTAACCATTCAGACTTAAGAAAACTGGAATCCCAACCAACCCAAAAGCCAACTCAGAATCCGTCCCCAAAAGGTAATCAAAGGCAAACACAAGCCACACATGAAACCCAAGGCATAGTGGTCACCAAACTGACCAATTGGCATAGCGGCAAGCCCCATGTCGATGATAGGGACCCTTAGACGCCAGCGACGCAAAAAGGTTGTAGTAAGGGTCCTTCCACTTGGACCAGTCCCAGAGGCGAAACCGAAATGGTAATCATCCCCAAGGATCAACTTTATTAGATTTGGAAGAGGTTACATTCATACATAGACTGACCGGTCTCGGGGCCACCAACACGTGCTGGGCATTGTGCCTGGCTCGTGCTGGTAGAGGGAGCTGAGGCTTGGCTACTGGATTCCTGGCGCTAGTTGAGCTGCCCAAGTTTCTGTCTACCGGACTCCCCCTATAGTTCTGCTGTGACTCGGCGCACCCCCTCTGTTCTGAAACATAGTGCCTCTGGTAAAGCACGCTTTTTGGGACTTTCGTTTTTATTTTGCTGATTAAGCCTGGCAAGCCTGGCAGAATTAGTCTGGCTCCCGGACATGGGTCCCACGAGCCGTCCCAGCGGCAGAATCAACTTGCTTCTTGACTAGGCCATGACTCGAGCTCCAGAGTAGCTCATTACTTGTGACTACCTGACTGGCTTATTGACAAACTTAAGTAAGATATCTGGAAGTTCCTTGAACTTCAGAATGGCCATGAATGTTTATATAGGAGGCATGCCGCCAGGTAGTGCTTTGTGTGCCGATCTGGAAAAACGGCTATTGCGTTGGTTCTTCTGCAAATAATCTACTAGTACTTCAGGGGCTCCCACCTTAAGTTTGTCTTCGTACTCCCAAGAAGCCTCAATAAGTGGAGCCTGTAGCCACTTCACTAGATATTCACGTTGAACGCCAGTTCGCTTTCTATGTGTCAATATTTGTTCTGGTACAAACTGCCTCTTCGTATCATCAAGTGTCGTTGGTGGGTGACGGAGTTCGTGTTGCCGATCAAATCGCTCATCTGGTTTGTACCGTTTGAGTAATGAGATATGAAACACATTCTGTATATCCAAGCTGGACGGCAGCGCCAATCGGTAAGCCACTGGATTGATCTTCTTGGTGACATAATATGGTCCCGCATAAGGTCGAACGAACTTATGAGAAAAACCTTTTGGTAACGCAATGTTCTTTGTGTTCAGCCATACTTGATCACCTTCCTCAAATTCCAGTTCTCGTCGATGTGGGTTTACGTCAGCTGCCATACTCCTTTGTGACTGCTCTAAAAATGACTTCACCTCTTTCAGCTTTGTGTGCCACTCATTGATGAATTCCTCCACAGTGGGTACTGGTGTTTGCTGCACGCCTGTAAGAAAAGAGCTTGGAACAATCGGTAGCCGACCATTGCTTATCTCGAAGGGTGCCCTTCCAGTAGATCTGTTCACTTGGTTGTTATGTGCAAACTCGAAATATCCAAGTAGTTGACCCAATCGGATTGGTCCCAAGCGACATAATTTCGTAAATATTGTTCAATTTGTCGATTGACTCGCTCCGTTTGCCCAGCTGTCTGAGGGTGATATGCAATGCTAAAATTCAGTCTAGTTCCCATGAGGCGAAATAGACAAGTCCAAAACTTTCCGATGAACCTGGTGTCTCGATCAGAAATAATCGTTCTAGGCAGGTTGTGGTATTTGAAGACACATTTGAAAAATAATCTTGCCACTTCTTCAACTGTCACTGAACTTTTAGTTGATACTAGATGAACTTGCTTTGAAAAGCGGTCAACCACCACATAAATTGAGTCGAAGCCTTGGCACCGTGGTAGTTGAACAATAAAATCCATGCTCACCGAATCCCATGGGTATGTTGGTACCGGTAATGGTTGGAGTAGTCTTGTTGGAGCTAGCGGTTCCACCTTCACTTGTTGACATGTCGGGCATGTTTGCACATAGGATTCAACATCTGCCCACATACCTGGCCAATAGAAGCCTCTTTTGAGAAGTTCATACATACGATTCACCCCTGGATGTCCGGCGGCTAGTATGTCATGATGTTTACACAAGACTTTCTTCCTCAGGTTGATGTTGTCTAGGACATATACTCTGCGTTGTTTATAAATAACCATTTGATCTTTCCAAGTGAAATGTTTATGAGGCTTTCCCAGCTGGAATTCGATCCGTAAGTCCTTCGCCAACGCATCTGCACCATAATTCTCCCTGATTTCTTGGAGTAGGCCAGTCACCTGAGTTGTCACTGTTGCCATCAAGTGTTCCTGTCTACTTAGTGCGTCCGCCACCACATTGTTCTTTCTTGCCGTGTGTACAATGTCTACATTGAATTTTGAGAGAAAGTTTTGCCATCGCATTTGCTTTGGCGTGAGCATACCTTGGGATGAGAAGTACTTGAGAGATACATTATCAGTGAACGCCTTAAAGGGTTTTCCTGCCACATAATGTCTCCAATGCTCCACTGCTTGAACTACTGCGACCATTTCTTTTTCATGAGTTGGCCATCGTCGCTCTACGTCACTCAATTTCTTTGAAAAATATGCAACAGGTTTTCCGTCTTGCATCAGAACGGCCCCAATAGCAAAGTTCGACGTGTTTGTATGTATTTCAAAAGGTTTGCTAAAGTCCGGTAAGGCAAGGATGGGTTCTTGAGTGATCCGTCGTTTTAGTTCTTGGAACGTTGCTTCACATTCCGGTGTCCATGTCATCTTCAGATGAGTCTTGAAAAATGTTGTTCATCAACGTGCAAAAAGTGGCTGGTGCGTTTGTTAGACCGAACGACATCACCCTGAATTCATGGCTCCCATACCGTGTTCGAAAAGCCATTTTGTGCTCATCGCCTCTAGCTATTCGAATTTGGTGATATCCAGATCTAAGATCTATTCGGCTAAAATATCTGGCATGTTTGAGCTGGTCGAACAGGTCATCAATTCTAGGCATGGGATACTTGTTCTTGATGGTACCCTTGTTGAGCATGCGGTAATCCACACACATCCGCAGTGTCTTGTCCGCCTTTTCCACGAATAGTATAGGGGCTCCAAAAGGTGAAGCACTGGGTCTAATGAATCCTTTGTCTATCAATCCACCAAGTTGTCGTTTCAGTTCCACCAACTCTTCTTGGGACATCCTATAGGGTGCTCGTGAAGTTAGTTTAGTTCCTAGTACCAACTCAATCTTATGGTCCACTGGTCTAAAATCAAAAAGCTAAGTTTAGCCTTCCATCTCCCAATTTGCACCGGGATGTTCAATGTCGCTTTGTCTGCGTCCAGTGCTCCCTTTGTTGTTTCTACCTCGAGCGTTGATGTTACATTTCTGGTCGGAAAGCTGAACTGTTCCACTAAGCTCCGGAGTCGATCATGAAATCTGACTTCCTCCCCGCGATCTTTTCGGATAGGAATAATAATCTTGAACCAATCTTGGGGGTTGCCCCATGGAAGCTCCTTTCCATACTTGTATGTCGTCCACCCACAAATGTAAATTCCTCCTTCAACTCCCAACTAGATCAGATCACCTGGAAGAAGTTAAGCAACCAGGGGTTATTCAGGTCCAAACAAGCACACCACAAATGAACATACCAACCAAAGCAAACACATAGGATCCCTCTCAAGCCACATTCCCCTTGAGACCGGACGTAGGACCTTTGCCTAACCGCACCCACACAAATCTATCACAGAATTAGCCCACGGAGAAACATCCATCCAACCATCCGTGCTTTCACCATTAAGCAGCACATTGCCTCAGTCAGGCCCCACCACTTTTTGGTCGATAGCCCTTATAGCTAAACGATCGGCAGCTATCCCGCACCGGCAGCTAACCACCCGTGATTTACACCCAAATTCGAGCAGCATCTCTGTATCAATGGTTAACCCGTACAGTTCGAATATGTCACCCCGCACCCCACAAGGCACAGACCGTGCTTTCACCAACCTAATGGCAGCACATTACCTCATCTGTCCTATGTGCAGACGGCGCCAGGCTCGAACCGCGGGAACTAATCGTGCTTACACCTCGAGGGCAGCACTTTGACTCATCAAGTCCCCCATTCTGCCGACCACCCCGACCGTGGACGCACCCGTGCTTACACGGTGGGTAGCACCTTGTGCAACGGTTGTCCTGACAAATCCCAAAACGTGGCCATCCCTGTGAGACTTGCGTAGCTGACTGGCTAGTCGGCATACCACATGTTGCGCCGGCGCCTCAAAGAGCGTTGGGACTTGAGCGGTTTCCCCGACACGCGCTTAAGTCTAACATTCATCTATCATGCACTTACGTAAAAGCCAACTCAGAAACGTAACAAGCTTAACCATTCAGACTTAAGAAAACTGGAATCCCAACCAACCCAAAAGCCAACTCAGAATCCGTCCCCAAAAGGTAATCAAAGGCAAACACAAGCCACACATGAAACCCAAGGCATAGTGGTCACCAAACTGGCCAATTGGCATAGCGGCAAGCCCCATGTCGAAGACAGGGACCCTTAGGCGCCAGCGACGCAAAAAGGTTGTAGTAAGGGTCCTTCCACTTGGACCAGTCCTGGAGGCGAAACCGAAATGGTAATCATCCCCAAGGATCAACTTGATTAGATTTGGAAGAGGTTACATTCATACATAGAATGACCGGTCTTGGGGTCACCAACACATGCTGGGCATTGTGCCTGGCTCGTGCTGGTAGAGAGAGCTGAGACCTGGCGACTGGATTCTTGGCGCTGGTTGATGTAGCGCAGGCATCCCAAAGGGAGCCGAGAACCACGACTTAGCTTCCCAACCTTCAACTTTTGCCATCCAAACCCACTCGACATACAAGCAGCCAACTCGCCAACAACGATCAGACCTAACCAACTTGAAGTTCGAAAAACCAACATTGAGATCCAACCTGGTGCCATGCCAGATCGGGGGTCCCGATGAGGGTGACTTCCCTCCAAGCAAGCCGCCCGACATACATCAAACTTAACCAACTCGAAGCTTTGTTACAAACGAGTAACATCCATTCCAAGCAAGCGGTCTGACTTTTATCAGACTTAACCAACTGAAAGCTTCGTCACGAGCGCTGGAAGCCAACCTGGCGCCACGCCAGACTGGACAGCCATAAACTGGTAACTTCCACCCAAGCAAGCCATCCAACTCAGCCGACAGGTTTAGAGCCCGTTCCCCAAGAGCTTAACCCATTCACGTTCATGCAAGGAACACTTAGAACCACAAGCCACGACAGATATGGAGACAACCAGTTCCTGGACCAAATGGTCCCGACAACATACCCGTTGGCGCCACGGACCGAATGGTCCCGACGGCATACCACTGGCATCCCGGGATATGACCCTCAGCTATGTGCCAACTTAAAAATTTGGAAGCGGCCTTACAGCTGGCGCTTTTACCGAACACTGAAACCCAGAAGGTAATCAAAGTCAATTTGAGGAAAATCCCACTTTATTCATAAATCTGAGAGGGTTACATTTCAAGTGTGTGACCAACCCTAGTCTCCGGGGCGCTAGCATGCCAAGGCGAGAGCCATGACAACATTCCAGCAAGGGAGGCTGAGACTTGGTTGGAGCTCGTCCTGAGTCGCAACCCGCACTCCCCTCATACCAAGCACTCTATCCAAGATGGTAAAGCACGTTTTGCTCTCTCTAGGATTTTCTCTTTCTAGAAAGTCATTTTCTCTCTCTAGATTTTATTGATCCTCAGGCTTCCTTAATCATGCCTAGATCGTGTGAGGTGATTGCACATCGATCTGAGCTCTCTGGACTCCGCTAGAACCGATCAAAGATTTTCAGCCATAGGAACTTGGCGTTGGCTGGATTCTGGTCACAGTGGCGCCCGGAGCGGCGTCGGCGCCAGGAGCAGCAGGGGCGGTGTTGGCGCCGGGGACATAGCTGGCGCCAGTGGCGCCGGAAGTAAAGCTTGTAAAGGTAGCTTTACAACATCCACCCCACCTTTATAAAATCTGATGTCCTCATCAGATGTCAGATTAAAGTAAAGGTGTCTCCAAATTAAAATAACTATACATTTAAGCTACTTGGCACAGTGCTCAATTTACTGGCCACTTTTTATTAGCATTGAAGCTAGGACACCACAAGTCGGAGGCTTAGCTCTTTGTACTGAAAAATTACATAACTTGAAAATACATCTTTGTCTGGGAAAAGCGTAGATTTGATATCGCTTTTGTAAAATCCAAGAACCTTATTAACTGGTGACAGAGGCCTTTCTTTGAAATGTTCGCCCCTGTCGCTTTTGAATTTCGACTTTGGAACTCCTTTGAGCTCCTGATTTGTCCTTGATGCACTTTGTGTTGAGCTCCTTGAGCTCCAAATTTGATCAGTTCCACACAGGTATCAAGGCTCCCTGAGCCAAAGGATTCATCGTTTGATTGCCAACTCTATGGTCCACTTCGTGCCTTGTTGCTTCTGCACCTTGATTTCTCTCCTTGTCCCAGCCTGATCTTGATACTTTTCCATCTTGGCTCTTTAAGGTAGGCAAAGATTGAGTACTCCGCAATGCACCTCTCACTTAGCTTGAAGTAGCTCTTTGAATCAGCCCAAATGTAACCATTGACCTCGTGGAAAGCCAAAGGGTCGCACCAGTTTGATCCGCATCCAAACTATCTCTTCACGTTTGTTTGAAGCACCATGTCCGTCGTGCAAAACTTGACTTTCACAATTCCATCACTGGTCAGTTGCCTCGCGGTCAAAACAAGAAGTGTACATCGAGCTTGGCTTCAAGTAGCTCTCTTTGATTCAGACACATGCACCCAGAGTTTGCACTAGTCCGATCTCAACGCGAACTGTCCCTTAGCATCCCTTCGAAATACCAAGTCTCTCATGCAAGACTCAACTTTCACAGTTCCTTCATTGATCAGCTGCCTTACACGTAACACAAGCCATTGTACTCATATGTTTCCTAGTCATTGTTGGTCCAGAGAAAGCCTATAACAAGCTTTCCTTTCCACAACAAAAACTTGTCAACTTATTAGATCCAAAGTTCGCAAGTCTCCTCGTGTGAGTATGGCTAGGTCACCTTGGATTTGCTCCCGTTTTGATCAACTTTCATTCAGAATTTGCCCCAAGAGAGAGAGGTGTGTGATAGTTCCCCTCCACTTATAGAATCAGCTGATCGGACTTAGAGTAGAGTTCTGCGGACAAAAAGCCTTTCCAACACTTTGCTTCCCATCTGCTAGGATTATGGCTCGATCCAACTTGTTGCCAATCTCTGAAGAGGATCCTAGTCTTTCCCCTTTGAAGAAAAACCCAACTGATATTGGATATCACCCATGCTCAGTGAGTTTTCAGTTCCGAAGGTGGCCGTCCCAAAATGAAGACCAACTGCTCCATAGAAGATCTCCCCTGAAATTGCCCTTTCCAACTTTTGACTTCCTGCTTGCGTCTGGTGGGCGTTGTCGCAAATGAAACCAACCCAAGAAACAGGCTAGCCATCCATCCTTTGCAAACATTGAGTCGTTTCGTTGCCGTTCACATGCGAGTACTTGAACTGCAAATCCGCCCCACGGATTCTGTAGTCCTCTTTGTTTGATGGTATCAGCCTTCAAAAGAAAGGTTCCTTCTCGAGCCATCACCTCCTTGTATTACAAGCAATCATGCAAACCAGGCAAAGCACGAGTACTAAGACTCACCACAAATACATACAAGTAAGACACTCGGGCAGATTTACTAACAAGTAACAAAGACAAGGTCCCCCTTTGAGATGGTCCTGCCAACGGACCTTTGCCTGGCCGCGCCCATACAAATCGATCACAGAATTAGCCCACATAGGACACCCCTCCAACTATCCATGCTTTCACCATTAAGCAGCACATTGCCTCAGTCACGCCCCACCACTTTTTGGTCGATAGCTCTTATAGCTAAACGATCGGCAGCTATCCTTGAATATTACACCCCCGTGGACGCACCCGTGCTTTCACCGTTAGGCAGCACATTGTTTCAGTAACGCCCCCACCAAATCTAGTCAATAGCCCTTATAGCTAAATGATCGGCAGCATACCCCCAATCGTGGACGCACCTGTGCTTTCACCGTTAGGCAGCACATTGCCTCAGTAACTGTAGCGCAGGCATCCCAAAGGGAGCCAGGAACCACGACTTAGCTTCCCAGCCTTCAACTATTGCCATCCAAACCCACTTGACACACAAGCAGCCAACTCGCCAACAACGATCAGACTTAACCAACTTGAAGTTCCGAAAACCAACATTGAGATCCAACCTGGCGCCATGCCAGATCGGGGGTCCCGACATGGGTGACTTCCCTCCAAGCAAGCCGCTCGACATACATCAAACTTAACCAACTCGAAGCTTCGTTACAAACGAGTAACATCCATTCCAAGCAAGCGGTCTGACTTACATCAGACTTAACCAACTGAAAGCTTCGTCACGAGCGCTGGAAGCCAACCTGGCGCCACGCCAGACTGGACAGCCATAAACAGGTAACATCCACCCAAGCAAGCCATCCAACTCAGCCGACAGGTTAGAGCCCGTTTCCCAAGAGCTTAACCCATTCACGTTCATGCAAGGAACACTCAGAACCACAAGCCACGACAGATATGGAAACAACCAGTTCCTGGACCAAATGGTCCCGACAGCATACCGCTGGCGCCACGGACCGAATGGTCCCGACGGCATACCGCTGGCGTCCCGGGATACGACCCTCAGCTATGTGCCAAGTTAAAAATTTTGAAAGCGGCCTTACAACTGGCGCTTTTACCGAACACTGAAACCCAGAAGGTAATCAGAGTCAGTTTGAGGAAAATCCCACTTTATTGATAAATCTGAGAAGGTTACATTTCAAGTGTGTGACCGACCCTAGTCTCCGGGGCGCTAGCATGCCAAGGCGAGAGCCATGACAACATTCCAGCAAGGGAGGCTGAGACTTGGTTGGAGCTCGCCTTGAGTCGCAACCCGCACTCCCCTATAGTATTGGTGTGATTCGGCACCCCCCCTCATACCAAGCACTCTACCCAAGCTGGTAAAGCACGTTTTATCTCTCTCTAGGATTTTCTCTTTCTAGAAAGTCATTTTCTCTCTCTAGATTTTATTGATCCCCAGGCTTCCTTTAATCATGCCTAGATCGTGTGAGGTGATTGCACATCGATCTGAGCTCTCTGGACTCCGCTAGAACCGATCAAAGATTTTCAGCCATAGGAACTTGGCACCGGCTGGATTCTGGTCACAGTGGCGCCGGGAGCAGCAGGAGCGCTGCTGGCGCCGGGGGACATAGCTGGCGCCGATGGCGCCGGAAGTAAAGCTTGTAAAGGTAGCTTTACAACAGTAACGCCCCCACCAAATTTGGTCGATAGCCCTTATCGCTAAACGAATGGCAGCTATCCTTGAATATACCACCCCCGTGGACGCACCCGTGCTTTCACCGTTACGCAGCACATTGCCTCAGTAACGCCCCCCACCAAATCTAGTCGATAGCCCTTATAGCTAAACGATAGCATACCACCCAAATCGTGGACGCACCCGTGCTTTCACCGTTAGGCAGCACATTGCCTCAGTAACGCCCCCACCAAATGTCGATAGCCCTTATAGCTAAACGAACGGTGGCTATCGCGAATATGTCAATCCGCACCCCACAAGGCATAGACCGTGCTTACACCAACCTAATGGCAACACATTGCCTCATCTGTCCTATGTGCAGACGGCGCCAGGCCCGAACCGCGAGAACTGACCGTGCTTACACATCAAGGGCAACACCTTGACTCATCAAATCCCCCGTTCTGCCGACCACCCCGACCGCGGACTCACCCGTGCTTACACTTTAAGCAGCACCTTGCACAACAGTTGTCTTGATGAACCCCAAACCGTGGCCATTTCCATGAGATCCGCATAGCTGACCAGCCAGTCGGCTCTGATACCACATGTAGCGTAGGCATCCCAAAGGGAGCCGGGAACCACGACTTAGCTTCCCAGCCTTCAACTCTTGCCATCCAAATCCACTTGACATACAAACAGCCAACTCGCCAACAACGATCAGACTTAACCAACTTGAAGTTCCGAAAACCAACATTGAGATCCAACCTTGCGCCATGCCAGATCGGGGGTCCCGATAAGGGTGACTTCCCTCCAAGCAAGCCACCCGACATACATCAAACTTGACCAACTCGAAGCTTCGTTACAAACGAGTAACATCCATTCCAAGCAAGCGGTCTGACTTACATCAGACTTAACCAACTGAAAGCTTCGTCATGAGCGCTGGAAGCCAACCTGGCGCCACGCCCGACTAGACAGCCATAAACAGGTAACTTCCACCCAAGCAAGCCCTCCAACTCAACTGACATGTTAGATCCCGTTTTCCAAGAGCTTAAGCCGCGACAAATATGGAGACAACCAGTTCTTGGACCAAATGGTCCCGACAGCATACCGCTGGCGCCACAGACCGAATGGTCCAATGGCATACCACTGGCATCCCGGGATACGACCCTCAGCTATGTGCCAACTTAAAAATTTGGAAGCGGCCTTACAATTGGCGCTTTTACCAAACACTGAAACCCAAAAGGTAATCAGAGTCAATTTGAGAAAAATCCTACTTTATTGATAAATCTGAGAAGGTTACATTTCAAGTGTGTGACCGACCCTAGTCTCCGGGGCGCTAGCATGCCAAGGCGGAGAGCCATGACAACATTCCAGCAAGGGAGGCTGAGACTTGGTTGGAGCTCGCCCTGAGTCGCAACCCCACACTCTCCTATAGTATTGGTGTGATTCGGCACCCCCCTCATACCAAGCACTCTACCCAAGCTGGTAAAGCACGTTTTTATCTCTCTAGGATTTTCTCTTTCTAGAAAGTCATTTTCTCTCTCTAGATTTTATTGATCCCCAGGCTTCCTTTAATCATGCCCTAGATCGTGTGAGGTGATTGCACATCGATCTGAGCTCTCTGGACTCCGCTAGCACAGATTTTCAGCCATAGGAACTTGGTGCTAGCTGGATTCTGGTCACAAGTGGCGTTGGGAGCGGTAGCCGGCGCCATTGGCGCCGGGAGCAGCAGGGGCGTTGCTGGCGCCGGGGACATAGCTGGCGCCAGTGGCGCCGGAAGTAAAGCTTGTAAAGGTAGCTTTGCAACAGTTGAGCTGCCCAAGTTTCTGTCTGCCGGACTCCCCCTATAGTTCTGTTGTGATTCGGCGCACCCCCTCTGTTCTAAAAGATAGTGCTTTCTGGTTAAAGCATGCTTTTTGGGACTTTATTTTGCTGATTAAGCTTGACAAGCCTGGCAGAATCAGTCTGGCTCCCGGACATGGGTCCCGGGAGCCGTCCCCAGCTGCAGAATCAACTTGCTTCCTGACTAGGCCATGACTCGAGCTCCAGAGCTAGCTCATGACTTGTCACTACTTGACTGGCTCACCACAAGTCAGAGGCTCAGTCCTTGACGTTTCTAACTTGCTCTGGGACCTTAGGGAGCGTCACCCCCTTAGAGTCTTACAAGGCACGCTGGGTGCACCTGAGTCAACTTTACAACAGTCACCACACTTGAAATGTAACCTTCTTAGATTTATCAATAAAGTGGGATTTTTCTCAAACTGACTCTGATTACCTTCTGGGTTTCAGTGTTCGGTAAAAAGCGCCAGTTGTAAGGCCGCTTCCAAATTTTTAAGTTGGCACATAGCTGAGGGTCGTATCCCGGGACGCCAGCGTATGCCGTCGGGACCATTCGGTCTGTGGCGCCAGCGGTATGCTGTCGGGACCATTTGGTCCAGGAACTGGTTGTCTCCATATCTGTCGTGGCTTGTGGTTCTGATTGTTCCTTGCATGAACGTGAATGGGTTAAGCTCTTGGGGAACGGGCTCTAAACTTGTCGGCTGAGTTGGATGGCTTGCTTGGGTGGAAGTTACCTGTTTATGGCTGTCCAGTCTGGCGTGGCGCCAGGTTGGCTTCCAGTGCTCGTGATGCAGCTTTCAATTGGTTAAGTATGATAAAAGTCAGACCGCTTTGCTTGGAATGGATGTTACTCGTTTGTAACGAAGCTTCGAGTTGGTTAAGTTTGATGTATGTCGGGCGGCTTGCTTGGAAGGAAGTCACCCTCATCGGGACCCCCGATCTGGCATGGCGCCAGGTTGGATCTCAATGTTGGTTTTCGGAACTTCAAGTTGGTTAAGTCTGATCGTTTGTTGGCGAGTTGGCTGCTTGTATGTCAAGTGGGTTTGGATGGCAAGAGTTGAAGGCTGGGAAGCTGAGTCGTGGTTCCCGGCTCCCTTTGGGATGCCTACGCTACACTTACACCCATTGAGGTCCCTACTCTTGGGCTTATGCTCAAGGACTTTATCCTATACAATCAATCTTAATGTAGTCCAAATCCTCAAAACTTTTCTAATTTCAAAATTTTCTTCAAAACCTTGCCTCCTCTATATGCCAAAATTGTTAGAAATCAATGATAAAACTTCATTGTTACTGTTTACGATGTACATTAATGTTGACAGATGTTACCAGTTGTAATTAGTCGTAGGCTAGTCTATTAGTCTACTCGTAGGTTTTCTCTCTCTATCAAGGTTCGGGGTTCATTTGTACATTTTACATTTAGTTAGCAATAGTGTGATAGAGTGATATTGCATTTCTTCTTCCGCCTCCCTACTTGGTAATTGCTTATGGTGAATCCTTGATGTTGCATATCTGATTGTTGACATGGTATCAGAGTTGCGATAGTCCTGCGTGCTTGATCAGTGGATACAGCTTGTCACAGGCTCCACAATGAAGTGAGAAAGTCCTTCACGGGAGGTAAAATCTTGGAGAGACAAAAATGGCTAGAAGAAATCCTTCTTCGGTGTATTTTGCAGGTTTGGAGCTCATATCATCAGTGGGGAATGAAGGCACAATCTGAGGCATCAGAAAGGCAGGGCAGCCATCAAACAGATTGAAAATCTGTTGAGTGGGAAGATTTTTTCAATACTTCTAGCTATTGTGAAAAGCACAGTCCCGGAGGCATTATAAAGGCCAGGGCAGCATCAGACAGATTGAAAATTTGTTGAGTGGGGAAGATTTTAACTATACTTCCTAGTTGTTGTGAAAAGTGCCTTCTGTGTGAGAGCTTTGCCAAGACATCTCTCATTTGTTTGTTGGGAGTACCACAATCACGAGTAGACAATGTCTAGTACTACCATTCAGAGTTAGGAGGCTTCATACTTTTCACATTACTGATCTTTATCTTTTGAACGATCACACATTTCAAATATTTGCAAAGAGGAGGCGGCGTACCCACCGTGCCGAAGTGGAAAATCTAGAATATTCCCTCTGAAAGTTCTTATATTCTCTTACTTTTCATCTTGTCCGTACCAATATCGGATCGACGTGCCAGAGGTAAAGAAAACCAAGAGCAGTCCTACATTCAGTGCGTCATACCGATATCGCATATCAATACCAATATCGGATCGACGCGCCAGAGGTAAAGAAAATCCAGAGCAGTCGTACATCTGCGCGTCACACCACGAAATCGCATATCCGTACCAATATCGGATTCACGCGCATGAGCTAAAGATAATCCCGAGCAAGTTGTACACTCAGCAGCGTCGTACCGATATAGGTGTACAACAAAAAATATACAGTTTTGTGCGTGTGATAAATTCCGTGATCTAGTGACAACTCTAAGCGAGAGTGTCCTTAATGAGTCAAAGCAAATTGGAAGGAGCCGACAACTATGTAGTTTGGAAATTCAAACTGAAGAACATTTTGATGAAAATGAGTTATGGGAGATCGTGACAGGTGAAGTGACAAGGCCAGTGATTGAAGAAGTATCAGCGAGCATTTGACAGGAGAAAACGGAAAGCACAAAATGTCATCAACCTATCAGTTAGAGATGCAATGATTGCCTTACATTTCAGATTCAGAAGGACCAAAAGAGACATGGGATATGTTGAAGGCATTGTTTGAGACCACAAACACATCTCGAGTGCTATTCCTGAAGATGAAGTTGCACACATTACGAATGGATGATGGTGCAACCATTGCCGATCACCTATTGAGAGTAAAGGGATTCGTGATCAATTAGCAGCAGTTAGAGAGCGAGGTTCAAGATTGTGAGATCGTGCAATTGACATTGAATAGTTTGAATGAGTCACATCAGACATTTGTGACAAGTATAGCCACATGGAAAAATCTTCCAATCTATGAAGAGTTAGGTGGATTGCTTTTGCAGGAAGAACAACGTCAAGAGAACTTGAGTCATCGCAATAGGAGATTTGATCAAGCTCTTGCAGTCAGAGGACATGGTGGCAGATTTGGTCGTGTAAGACATCAATCAAGAGGTGGAAACTCAAAATTTTGGATCGTTCCAACAATTTCAAGAACAATCCAATGATGGCCCGAATCGAGGCAATTGGAATCAAGGCCGAGTCAAGGATGCGGCTATTCTAGGCAAAATAAACCTAGAAATTGTAGATACTCGCAACAAACCTGGCCATTGGGAGCATGAATGCTTCAAGAAACAGAAGGAGATAGAACAAAGAAAAGGCAAATGGCAATCGGGCAAGTATGCTGATCAACATCAATTTGATGAAGATTATTATGAAGACAACTATGATAATCAGCATCAGTACAATGATCATCAATATGAAGATGATACAGGTGGAAAGCTCAAACTTTTTCATTACAGCATTAATGACAAGTGATGAAGCCAAGGATACCTAGTACATTGATAGTGGTGCGTCCAAGCAAATGATTTCAAGGAAAGAGTGGTTTTGAGAACTCAAGGAGATTCACAATGGTGATGAAGTTGGCAAGCCAATGGCCAATTGCTATCTGTTAAAGGATTTGGAGTGATACTAGTGACGTTAGCCAACAAGATTATGAAGCGGATAAGCAATGTGCATATGTACCTGGCTTAGCTAACAATCTACTATATGTTGGGACGATGGCTGATCAACAACTCAAGGTTGAGTTTGACAGTGACAAATGTCTGTCAAAGACATCAAGAATCACTACAAAGTGATTGCTATAGGAGCTAGAGTCAACGAGAATTGACTCTACAAATTGAATGCGAGGTCTTTTGCTCAAGCTATGGTAAGTATTGTTGATAGTCAAAGTGATCTTTGGCATGAACAATTGTGCTTGAAGTTTACAAATTCTCAAAAGAGGTAATCTAGTTATTGGATTGCTTGATATTTCTTTTGAAGGAAAAATCTGTGATGGTTGCATTTTGGAAAAACAACAGAGGAGAGAGAGAGGTTTTCCAAAAGTGGAGCAAGGATATCTAGTGGCATTCTAGATCTTGTCCACAGTGATCTATGTGGACTCTATTCAAACTAGATCTCTTTAGTGGCTACTATTACTTATTACCTTCATTGATGATTATATCAGATGCATTTGGATTATTTATAAGCAAGAAATCATATGCTTTTGCTAAGATCAAGGAATTCAAGGCATTTAGTTGAAAAGCAAACAGGATGTCGCGATGAAGACTTTGAGATCTGATGGAGGTGGTGAGTATTTTTCGACATGATTATTGATTTGTACAAAGATCAAGGGACCAAGAGGCAGACTACAACACCTTATTCGCCACAGGCAAGAATGGTAAGTTGCAGAATAAAAGAACAAATCTATTGATGAGATGGCCAGAGCAATGCTCAACAAGCAAGGGTCTACCAAAAACCTTTTGGGCAGAAGCTTAAAGCACAGCTACGCACATCCTGAATCGGTGTCCTACAAAA